>PVJI01027933.1:0-17076 GCA_004026765.1 Micronycteris hirsuta
AAAAAAGCAGATCTTTATTTTTAAAATTTTTTATTTTCATTGAATGTATTGGGGTAGCACTGGTTAATACAATTTCATAGGTCTCAGGTATACAAATCCACAGCACATTATCTGTATGTTGCATTGTGCGTACACCACTGCAGATCTTAAAGATTAGACAAGTATGGGGATGTTCCGTCCCCTTCTTATTTCTCTCTGTAATCAGTGGTGCAACCCCTCATAAGAGGTTCTGTTATCTACCCCCCTTTGGTTTTCATGAGCAGTGCGAGGCTGTAGATTCTCATGCTCATTCCAGTCAAGACCAGGGTCATTTCTTCACACAATAGTCACCCAGCAGTGTGTTTCTTGGAGGCCTTTCAGCTTTGCCCAGAGCTCGCCTGCTCTCCCCTCTTGGCCTCCCTCACAATCTAGACATCCCTCAGTCTCGCCCTCCTGAGCTCCCTTCTCTCCCTTCTCCCCTCAATTCTGCCTCCTTTCTCCTTCTAAGGAGCAACTTGGCAAGCAATCCTGCAGACCATGTTAAGGACTTAAATTCACAATGGTGAAAGTGTAGAACAGATGACAGATGATAATGATTACATTCTAAGTCATAGATAAGAAGCAGGCCAAAAATGCTTATTCTTGTACCACCTTTGTAAAGAGAAACAGGAAGAAAAGGGACAATAAATTCAAGTGAATAAAGGTGATGAAGAAAAATATCTGATTCAAACTATAATAGCAATGGCAAAAGCTTCACAGAGAAACAACAAATTAGCACTTTCCATCTGACTTTAAAAGAAGTATCATTATAAAAGTACTCCCAAACCACATTAACTAAGGGGAACTCGTAATTCTCTTTGTAGAAGCTAATTTCAGCCTGTTAATTGGCTTTTATGTGCACCGAAGAGAACATTAAATGCGGAGCCAGGAGCTCTGTGTTCTCCTGTGACTAATTCTGCTGCCTCTGACAAATCACTTACTTTCTGGGCTCCAGAGTCTTATTTATAAATTGGGATTGCTAAACTGTTTGATCTCTTAAGACATTTTTTAATACCAGGATGCTATGTTTCCATGTTTTTATTGATTTTTTTCCTTTTTTTCTAAGACCTTTTCATTGTGAGTAGAAATTTGACCTGCCAGAATAATGACAAATTTGGAGTTTTTATTGCTATTATATTTTCCAATTGTGACCACAGACTTACCAATTAATATGCATAGTAAATGTTATGTGATACATACAACAGTCATTAAAGATCAACTCGCAGTGCCACCCAAAGGGACAAGTTTATTCTTGGGAAATGGCAGACCCAGAGTAAACACAGTGTGTAGTAATTTCACCTCTTAATTCTGATAATCCCATTACTTCACTAGAGACATTGAACAAATTGCTTAATCTTCCTAGAGTTTTTGTTTCCTCATGAAAAACGAGGGACAATAGTACTTTCTACATTAGATCATTGTGTGGGTTAAGTATGATAATTAATGAATAATGCATAACACATATACTCTCAATTTTATTGACAGGTTGACATTATTTTTCACCTTCAAATTAACTCTATTTCATAAGAGCTTTATGAAATACAGTAAATTTAGTAAGGTCAGATGGTTTAAACAAGACAGACTTGAAGCCAAATGGTGTTAAATACAACATGAAATGCAATCTAATTAGATATTCTTCTGTTGGATAAGTAGGCCCAAGGCGATAGCTTTCATAAGTCCCATATTCCTATAAAACTATGTCACGCCTTCTCCTCACTCCTCAACAAGTTGTAATTTCTTCATCTTTCAACAAATTATACCAATTCTCTTGACCTCACGTGTCGTTTTAGCAACCTTTCAGCAATCAGTATTTCTCTGATTTCTTTATGGCAAAGTCCTCTCAACGACTCATTCCCCAAATCCTCATTCTCTCTTTAATCCACTCCACTTGGGGACAAGATACTATCTCTTTTGTCACCGTCACTTTACTGAAGTTACTCATTGAGGTCACCCGTGATCTCCGGATTTTAATTTCAATGGTCAATCCTCAGGCCTGTTTCATTTCTCAGTCACGTTAGGTGTATTATTTGACCCTCTCTTTTCTGGACACATTTTTTTTACTTGACTTCCAGCCCTGCTGCTTCTCCCTCATGAGCTGCTCCTTCTGACTTGAAGTTCTTCAGTCATTTCTCCTCAGACCCCAGACCTTTAAGCGTCTGAGGGCCCCAGGTCTTACTCTTTGACTTATTCTCTTTCCTGTCTATAATTCTCCCCTTGGAGATTTTACCGAATCACGTGACTTAAAAATTACTGTGGTGCTCTTAACTGACAAATTCATATGTCCCAAAAATATTTTTTCTTCAGTTGTCTATTTGGCATTTCCATTTTGATGTCTGGTGGGTATCACAAATTGAATATATTCAAAAAAACTCCCTCCTGATCTTCATCCCCTAAACTGCCCCTCCAGATGTCTTTCTCATCTCAGGAAGCGACAATGCTGTCAAACTACATAGCTTTTCAAGCTGAAGATCATGGTGCTGTCCTGAGCCCTCACTTTCTCTCCCACTCCATGCACAATGTGTCAGGAAATATTGCGGCTCTTCCTTCAGAATAGATGCAGAATCTAACCTCTTTTCATGGCCTCCACTGCTTCCTCTCTGAGAAAAACCCGACGTTATATCTCACCTGGATCAGTACAAATTCCTGATCAGTTGTTTCACTGTTTCCATCTTTGCCTCTCCTTCACGGTCTATTTTCCAAAGTAACCAAACATCCCATTAAAATGGAAACAATCTTGCATCACCCTCCTCTTTAAAATATCCCAATGGCTTAAGATCTGAGTAGAAGCTAAATTCTTTGCAATGATTTACAAGTCCTGCACTGTCTGGCACCCTGTTACTCGTGAACCTCATCCCTTAATCTTCCCCTCAGCTTTCTTCAGCTGCTCTGTCCTTCTCGCTGTATCCAGAACAAATATACCAGCATGTTGTCACTTCAACTTCAGGTATATTCAGTCTCCATCCCTCACCTTTGTCAGTCCTTTCCTCAAATGTCATCTTTTCATTAGGATCTTCTCTGTGCATTCTATTTTACATTGCATATCACTTCATACAATACATCTAAGCTCTTCTATCCACTTCCCACTTGGTGAATGAGAACTAAGGAAGCACCTGGCCAGTGAAGACTTTTGCTTCTGTATTTGTTTTTCATCTACGTACTTTTGCTAGAATATAATATGAAAAGTGTTGTTGGTTGTTCGGTGCTATAACCCCAATGTCTAGAATAGTACCTCACACATGGTAGGCTCTCAATAAATGCTTTTAGTGCAAATTAACCCTTTGTTTAATGATATTGTCCTTAAAGCTTAAATTTTATTTTTAAGAAACTGAGTATTAGCAATGAATGTCTGAGACTCTTCCTTCTTCTGACTTTCTGAAGAGGGTATCCTACTAGTAGGGATGGCCAAATGTAAGGAGAAATAACTTATTACATTCAGATACATTTTGCAAAATATTTTAAGATTACTAACACAAAAGAATGGAAACATATTATTTGCTTGGTTGGCCTGTTCAGTTCTTGGTGTCCTTGTCCCTTCAATCAGCACCCGGTGTGAGCTCTCCCACGCATCTGGCTCGCCTTTCATCTTCCTCCAGATTCAGCTGAAACACCTTTTCCAGGGTTGACTGAACAGAACTTAGGGTATACTAGTCAATCTTTTGTGTCTTAATCATCTTCTCCGTTTCATGCCACCCTTCTCCTCCAATTTGAAAAATACAGTACATCAGCCTCTGGGGTAAGGGGCTCCCCTTGTCCAACTTCCCCGAACCCACACATCTCACGCCACATTCTTCATGAAGCTTCTGTCACCCCCCAGAGAACCACTGCTCCTTCCTTTCCCTGACTCCTAACATTCTGCCTGCCTCTGCCTGACAGTCGGTACGAGAAACTTTGAACAAGTTTTCTCTCTTTTCTTGGCTTGTGTTTGTAGACTAGATGGAGGGTAGTCTCAGGTATTTAGCAAGTTTGTTTAGACCTCAATAGAGTGATATATCTGAAGTTTCATGTCTTTCTCCCATCACTGCTCTCAAACGCCAGGTTTGCCCGGGAGTATTAGTAAAATTTTCATCTTATGTTCTGAAATAGGCACAAGCTCTTTGAAGACAGAGGCCATGGCTAATGTTCACATATTCCCTGCAGGGTCTGGACCTGGCAGGGTCTATTCCCAGACCTTGTTCACTGTTGGGACTCAATAAGTAGTAGATTAAGAAGATTTATTTATCATAACTTTATTGGTGCACTCAGTTTACAGAATAGATGATAAACATTATAAATGTATTGTGACTGAAAAAAATTCCACTCTACTTTTCCTGAAATTCCAAGCTTCTCCATGTCTACAGCGTATAGCTAACACAAGGCTGCTTAAGACCCCAGGGTCACTTGTAACCAGGAGCTTGGCCAGACCATCAATCTTAGGAGCCAAAATTATATCATTATTTCCAAAAGTTGGACACCCATCATGCCTTTCTCCTGAAAGTAAGAAGGTGATAGCATCTCCACAGCGCGCCCATTGCGTTCTCCCACACGTGTACCTTCTGGCATAGCTTGCTCTCCGTGTGCCTGGACTTGCAGCACCCCATTAATCACGGCCAGAGGCTGGGCATGGCCCTCGAACTTGTGCCAGAAACTCCCCACAGCCAAGGCCGTCTCCTCACAAAGAGAAAGCTAAGGACGGCGATATGGGCCCTCGGCCGTATTCCTTAACTTAGATTGCGCTGTTTTAGTTCAGGCTTGAAATTAACCCTGCGACCTCCTGATGAAAGGACATGTGTAGCCTGAGCACTCACTCTGTCAGACAATTCATTAATTTTTAACAATATGTGGTATTATACTTTTGACTTTTCCCAACGTGAACTACCTAAGTTGTCCCTAAGTATCTGCAGAGGGATTGGTTCCAGGACCACCCCCTGCGAGGCATACAGAAATCCAAGGATGCACAAGTCCCCTGTACGAAACCGCAACCAGCAATGCATACCATTGGCCTTCCACAGCAGCAGACTCCCTGCCATGGATTGAAAACAGTACAGGAATTTATTGAAAAAACTGCATGTGTAATTGGATGCACACAGTTCATACCGATGTTGTTCAAGGATCAACTGTACTGACTTAAACAGGACAAAAATTATGTCAATATTACATGTATAATGGTTAAATATTGACAAAATGATGCAATTTGCCCACAGGTGTGAACTGTCTGGTAGGTTGTTACAGGAGTTAAGATAAAATTGCTTTAAAATAATTTAGATGAAGTCAACTCACTTCTAAACTTCTGGAAGATTCTTGGAACTGGGCACTCAGTAGAGATGTGCTTAACAGTGCACCAGGGTGGACAGGACTGGGGAGGTGGGGCTGTGTCACCAGACGAGGGCAGTTGGAAAGTTGGAGATGGATTGTGTAGAGGTCTGTCTGCCAGAGTAAGAATGTTTTTTCATTCTGAACGCAATAGCCACAAAGGTTTTAAACACAGAAATATTGTGTTACACTTCCTTTTTAATCATATGCCTCTCTGGGATGACGGATTGGAGTATAGAAAGGAGAAAAGGAATTATATACATGTATGTCTGCCCTTCAGTTCCTGGCACAGGACTCTTATAACTCCCGCCGTTTCCTAAGGGATGTGAGCCTCCCTTGCTCTAACATTCGGTCTCTGACCCCTGGGAGCATCTTTTGTTCTGACGAGGAGGACCTGGCGGCTCCTGGAGGGCTCCTGCATGGAGGCTGGTCACCAGAAAGACTGAACCACGATTAGGAGCTTGGGAATTTTAGCCCCGCCCCGCTGTCCCCCAGAGAGCCGACAGAGGATAGAAATGAAGTGAATAACCGATAGTACCTACGTGAGGAAGCCTCCATAAAATCCCAGTCGCAGGGGGCTTCAGAGAGCCTCCAGGTTGGTGAGCTCATCTCCGCACTGGGTGGGTGATGCGCCCCCACTCTGCAGTGACAGCGGCTCCGGCACTCGGGGCCTCCCAGACCTTGTCCCACGTATCTCTGCATCTGACTGTTCAGCTGTATCCTTTGTCACATCCTTTAATAAACCATTCAGTGTAACTGTTTCCCTGATTCTGTGACCTGTTCCAGAAAATAATCATATCCAAGGGGCAGGAGGTCATGGGAACCCTCAACTTATAGCCAGATTAGACAGAAATTGTGGATGATCTGGGGACCTACTTTCTGCAATTGGCATCTGAGGCAGGACAATCTAGTGGGACTGAGCCCTTAACCTGTGGGACCTGATGCTCTCCCCAGGTAAGTATGCCAGAACTGTGGGACATCCTGCTGGTGTCACAGAATTGGTGGCCAGCAGCATCAGAAGTGAGGTGCTCTGCATGGAAGCAAAGGAGAACGACAAAGGGAGAGAATGCTAGTTTTTTCATACACAAGAGAATGGCAAACAAACAAACAAACAATAACATTTAGATGGCAATGCTAAATGTTGGTGAACGTTTGGAATAACTCAGATTCTCACATATGGTTGATGGAGATGTGAAGTGATAATATTCTAGAAAACATCTTATTAGTTTCTTCTAAAGTTAAATGTACCCTGCCATATGACCTAGTAATTGCACCTGAGAAAGGAAACCAGGTGAGGTTCCTTTCTCACCCTGAGAAAGGAAACAAGTCCAAAGACTTGTGCACACATGTTCACTGCAGTTATATTCAGAATAACCACAAACTGGGAACCACCTTAATCCCTGTGAGTGGTAAAGTGGATTACACAAACCATGGTATAGACACAGGATAGCACACTACTGAGTGAGTTAAAGAGAAAGCTGCCAGTGCATATGATGAAGTAGATGAGGCAGTTTTAAAATATATTCGCAGATTCTTTTTCATAGTCTTTGTTGGACCTTCTTGTGAATCTGGAGTGACATCGTGGTGCACTTGCAAGCAACACAAAGCACCTGAAGTGATGTTATATGACATTCGTGACTAGGTCAGGAGAGGGCATACAGCTTCTGCATTGTCCAGCGGCACTTGCTTTACACCTCCACCCAGCCAGGTACTACTTCTCACAACTCTGAGGTCACACTTCTGGGGAGAAGCCACATATCAATGTCCTAGTCTAAGGTACCTTCGGGATTGCTGCCACTAGCCAGCACCAACTGCCAGACTGTGATGGCATTGCCTTAGTTGTTATGGCACCCAGGCATTAAGCCATTCCCAGTCTTTCCAGCTGAGACCCCTGGCATCACAGGGTGGTCCCCATGGTGCCCTGATGAAATCCTGACCTACCAAGGCAATGAGCATGCAAAAATGTTTCATGCCACTAAGTTTTGGAATGAGTAGTTATTCATCATGGTGACTGGAATGATAGATGAATCTCTCACACATCGTGCTGAGTAAAAGACCCTGGGCACAAGGAATATACACCATAAGATTCCCTTTACCTGAAACTAGCAAACACAAACAATGCACAGTGAGAGCAGATGAGCAATTCCACGGGACTTAGTTCGGGGGTGCTGCCTGGAGTAGAGCATAGGAATGGGCACTGAAAATGAAAGTGCTCTGTATTTTGACTGTGGTGGTGATGTTTGCGAAATTCATGAACTGTTCCCTTAAAGTAAGTGTATTATATTGTATGTAAATTATACCTCAATATGTTTGTATTTACAAAGTAGGGTCAAAGAGACAGAGGAAAAGTAGGGCCAAAGGGTCAGAGAAAAGTGCTACTGATATGCCCAAAGGACTGGTGGATGTCTGCAAATATTTGTCCTCCTGGTGGTCACTCAGTCACTCACGACCACATCTTCCGCCTTGGGCTGCTCACAGCGTTTCCACACAAAATTCTATCTAGCTAATTCTGGAATTTCAAAGTTCAGGAAAAATGAACTATGATTAGCTCATTTCCTACTAGAAGTTTTCATGTTCTAGCAATGTATCTCTTTCCCATAGGAAAGGCCAGCTGGTGACTACAGCAAGTTCCTTACTCTGGACAGCAGGGGTCACAATTGCCTCATCAAATAGAAATCTACTGTGCTTTTCTTTTCCTTTTCTTTTTTATTTTTTAAGATTTTGTGTTTTTACTTTATTAGAGAGAGAGAAAGGGAGGGAGAAAAATAGCAGTGTGTGAGAGATACATGGATCAGTTGATCCCAAGCAGGGACCTGGCTTGCAACCCAGGCATGTGCCTTGACTGGGAATCGAACCCATAACCCTTTGGTGCACAGGCCAGTACTCAATCCACTGAGCCCCACCCGCCAGGGCCTACTGTGTTTTTCTTAATGCAAAGGAGCAGGGCCTGATCATCTTCAAGATCCAGTGAATGTCATGAATTGACATGGTAATCAGTTCATTTCCTCCCATGACATGTGACATGCAGTTAAGTACAGCGCTGACTTAATAAACAGTCATTGAAGAGAAAAAAGGGAACATCAGCTCATCAAATGTATGTGCATGCATGCTTGTGTGTAGTATCCATATATATATGCTTATTGCAAGTGGTATCTTAATAAGCACATATCTTATATATGCTTATTGCAGTTCATAAATGTTACAATGTGAAAGGATGTTACCTTTAGCATCAATGAAATACAGTAACTAACCACATGCTATTTGCAGGTGCCAGTAAGTCCCACAGCCCTGACCACTGCTTTCCAATTTCCCAGACGTCTGCCTCGTTAGGCTTCCCATGCACAGACTTGAACTCTGGAGGGGGCCAACCAAGTGCCAATGCCCCTGCTGGTTGATACCTCAGAAAACAATCGAGATTTCTGAGGCCAGCAGGGACTAGGACAGTGAAGGATGGTGGTGGGCACGGGGTATTGGCTGATGGACATCAGAGGCTATATCCTTCTTTCATTCAGACCTTTGAGATGGCCATGCAGGACATAAAGGGTTTTCTCTGCTGTCTGTAACACAGCCTGCAGCAGGTGCCTGCCCTTCTGGTCCACAGTGGCTCAATAAATGCAGGGGAATGAACCTGCTGACCGTCTCAGGAAGATGACCATCCCAACCGTGGCCACAGGCCATGAGAGCTTTCTGCCTCAGTGGTCAACAGAAGCTTTTATCTGCCTATGGTCTTCACATTTTTAGGGAGCTCTTTACTATTGAACATTGTTTTTTTTTTTTAAAGGAGTGAATTAGTCCTCAATTTTTCATAGATCTCTGCATTTCATGCCAGGCCCCTCACTGTGGCCAAGACCGTCATGCCCTCTGGTGGGACTGTCTCCATCAATAGGAGGGCTGTACATGCTGTGCCCAAAATGGAAAGAAAGATGCCCTGGCATCTTTCCAGGACGTGAGTGCATGTTCCTCAAATGTACAGTTTCTTCTGTACTTCTATTCATTTTACTCACAAAGGAGTAAACATTGCCCTAAACAAAGAAGTGAACGATAATAAAATGAAGCAGAAAGTTATAACACCTTTAGTTATCAATTTCCAATGAATGTAAACATCCCCCCCATGGAGACAGCCTTCTCCAGGGTAAGAGCTAGAAGGCCCATTCTCTAAAGGCAATTACTGGGCTGACACTGTGGTCTAAGCAAAGCGTGATGGTGATGCAGCCTGGTTCGGCTGGAAGGCGTGTGATAGCAGAGTCATCACCAAGCAGGACTGAGAAAGAGCAAGCCATCAGGGTGTGAAACAGGACACGCAGGCCACGTCCAGACCGAATAAGGGCACACAAACTGATTTAGGAATAACCACTGGGGTCTTTAGGATGTGACAAGTTGCATTGGGACTGGCAGTCCTGTGGAAAATGTACAACAAGAAAAAGCAATTTGAGGGGAATGAGGCATCCACCTGACCAGGCTGCAGATGTCTTCTGACTGAATGTGGAGGTTACTTCTGGGGCCTGGGGATGAGACCTGGTTGTTTGAAGGCTGTTTCATATGTCGCTCTGGAGCAAGTGATCTGCCACAGCAATCTCAAACCAGACCACTGATTCCTCCAGTCCAGATTTTTTCCCTACTCTTAACGTCCCCGGAGAAGAAACTGGAATCTCTTCAGTATTCGGTGGTTTCCTTTTGTGTTCCTGACCATAGACGACACAGCTGGGTCAGTGCCTCCTTGTACAGGCTTCAGGGGACAGCTCCGTGGAACCTGCAAACACTGTCGACAACCATCGCAGGTAATTCGGTGCCACTCAGCTGGGGGCACGAGTGTGCGTGTGTGTGCACATGTGTGCGTGTGTGTGTGTGATAGTAGCAATGTCCCAAGGAGACTGGTCCAGACCATGTATGCCCCTCAGTCCCCAGGCTTCTTCAAAGACTCCTCTCCAGTGGAAAACTAGTTGAGTGTTAAACAAATAAGAAAGAAGGTCCTTACAAACTCTAAGTTCCAAATTTAGTTCCAAATCAAAAGTAGAACTAAGTTATTTCTATTGAGCCAAGTGGAGAAGCTTGGCGAAGGATGCAGCGTTCAACCCAAGAGGGGCAACTGTGTTAGGACTGCCTGAAGGAAATGCAGGTTGGGCTGGGGGTAGAGGCTGCGGGTAGGGACTTGGTTCAGGGACAGGCCCTAAGTCACCTCTCTGTAGAACCTGTTTTTTTCTCTCTGTGATCACGTACCATTTAAGCAACACAGCCTGAGGCCCACAGTGAAGGCATCGTCAGAGGGCTGCCTTAGCACTGAGGTTTTACAAGGTCAGCAGAGTATTTAGACATGGCTCTGCTGCTGTATCCATTCTGTCCACACGTGGGCGTGCAAAGCCCTGTATTTGTCAAAAACAAACAAAAGACCTGCCTGAGCCCCTCTCTAAGCTTCCAGACTTCACACTAAAACCCACCTGTCCCCCATCCAGGAATCCTCTGCTCTGCTCAACAGCAGCTCACTTGTCAGGGACCCTCTGATGCTGGAGAAAAGTAGACAGAGACAGAGTCAGAGAGAGGCAAGAAGTGCTTGCTCTGGGGGAGTCTCCAGCTCAGTCAGGCCTCGGGCACCCTGTGCCCCCTGCTCTGTGGCACCAGGCTGGCTAGGCTGAGAAATCTGTGTTCTGTTCCCTGCCACAGTCACCAGCACACTCAGCTTCTAGTCACACGTATTCTGGGGAGAGAGCCTCCTGCGGGGAAGTAAGTGGCTTTCCTGTGAATTTAGTGGGAGGGGCCTGCAGATGTTTCAGAGATGGGATTTATAGGAACAAACGAATACCAAAATTGAAGAAGAGAGGTTAATAGTCAGTAAAATGGAATAAAATGGAAAAATTGAAATAAAGGAAGGGAAGAGGCCAAGGTACAGAAAGATGCCCCAGTTCTTAGGGCCAGAGTTTCTGCAAACAGCAGATTGCTGCATTTTAGGAAGAGGGCTGTTTATGTTTATGTCTTACACTGCTGTTTATCTCTCGCTGTTATTAAGTATTCAGTAACGTTAGTTTCTTGGAAAAACACTGTACTTAGCTCTGCTAAGGGAACCCAAGACAGAAGCGTTTACTTTTCATTATGTAAGATCTGTTTGTAAGAGCCGAGGAGTGAGCGCATGGGGAGCTGGCGTGGTGGGTCTGCGGGAGGAGTGAGCCCGGTCCAGGGCATGGGACACAGGCAGGGTCTCTCTTCGGAATACTTGAAGATTGTGGGGTGTTTTTTCTATGTGATAGATTCAGTTACTTATAAGTAATCTCTATAAAGGTGATCTGACCACTTGGCTCAACAGCATTGACCTTTCAAACCCTGATTCTCCCTCTAGGCTTCTTTTCATCTGCCCACAGAAAACTCATTACCTCCCCTTCATCTGAATTTCTCACTGTGTTCTTATATCCCGTGAACATTGTTGGAGCTGAGAAAACATCACTTCTTTTCCCCTGGTGGAAGGGAGGGACTCGCTTCCTCTTTGAGTTTACCTTTTCTTGATCACTGTCACTTGTCTATGAAGATACCAAAATCCAAGTTAATGTGATTTCAGAAGTGAAAAGGTGGTGATCTGGGGGATAAACAGAGCTGAAAAACTGCCAGTCCCTGATAGTTTGTGAAATATTTTGATATTTAATGGTCAAAATTTAGAATGATTTTGTAGTCCCCTGGAACAGAATGGTACCAGCCTAGAAAGAATCTTTTCTGATTCTTCTATTGAGGAAAGAAGATTTCTTTTAATTCCCTCCAACTTTGTCTCCCTTCTCTTACCTCCTCTAAAATGGTGAGCTTTTTCTGACCCTCCATTTGTCTGCCTCCATTTCTCTTTTGGAATTTGTTGACTGTGTGTATGATCATAAGAGAGAAAGGCAGTGCAAGGACTGGAGGTTCAAGGCTCCCTGAAACATACGTTGGTAAAGGAGGCTCTTTGAGGGAAACAGAAGTAGAATCTAGTGTCAGATGCTGCATTTGAGATGAAAGCCAGGCTGGCAGGCTGACATGTCCACTGGGGTCCTCAGAATCCCGAAGGTCAGCTCAGAAAGGGAGTCCACCCAAGCCCAGGCTGGTTCAGCTGGGCCCAACTGAGTCAAGGTGATAGCTGAACTTCTAACTTGGAACAGCCACAGAGAGAATACAAGGGCTGAAAACATGCTTTCTGGAATGAAAGGGGGAAGGGAGAAGGGACGAGATTATAGCATCACAGGATAACTGCAGCCCTCTTGCAGATGCAAATGCACTCTTTAGCATGAATCTAAACCAGTTCATTTTCATGGATCATTACCCTTCTTTACAAATCGTCAAAACTACACGTTGCATTTATTAACGCGAACATGTTTTTATTGCCCTTTGTTCTCACTGTTGGATGCGGCCTCTGTCAGCAGAGGGTCTGTTTCTAAAACAAAATACAGATTTGGGCCATAAGGAACAGCATCATACAATCTGCTCTCCCACCTTCACCTGAGTTTGTTGAGAACTCTGCCCACTTTCAGTAAAGCTCAATAATCATGATTGTTTGCCTTTCTTTCTTTTTCTTATAGATTGTTTCAGAGTCTGAAGGACTTGTAAATGTGCTTTGGAGGAGTTTGTTTCTTTCCTCACTACGTAGAGCTTTCCCTAGACATTGTGGGCAACTCTCTTTTCCATTCTCTCATCACCTGTTTGAGCTTCCTTTCACCCTGTCTCTGTTTCTTTCTTATTTTCCCTCCCTCCCTCCCTCCCTCTCTCCGTCCCTCCTTCCCTTCCTTCTTTCCTCCCTCCCCTCCTTCCTTCCTTCCCAGTGCCTGGTTAGTGTCAAGCTATGTGCTAGTTGTTAAGATGCGGGACCTGTGGCCACCCTTGTACCCTTTCCTCAAACCTTCATTCTGAAGAAAGTTCCCAGAAGAAAATCTAATTCAGGGGTGTCTTCTGCATAAGATTTCAGAATGCCTACTTGAGAACGCCTCCCTTAAAATGCAGCATTGCTTCCACACTTTTTCATGATTTATTCTGGGGTCTCAGCAGCCAGTAAAACCCTCTCCAATATGCCCTTTCACAGGCAGCTCTCATTTGGTTTTGACTGCTTTAATCTCAAACCTTGAATATTATCTTCTAAACCACATTTTCCATACAAATGCTTCCTTACAAACATAGGCTCCTTAGGGTCACAGTCCTGGTCTGCACTTTCTTTTCCAAAAATGCACTCTACAACTTCCCTCATGAAGGCCTCTTCTCTTGTTGTTGACTCTGATCCTCAACTGCTTAGTGCCACTTGGAATAGCCTACTCTCTTCCATTCTCCCTCCATTGTACTTCAGAGCTTCTTCATTCACCGCCATCCACAGAAAGTCATTCTGGTCCACACAGTCTTCGCAATCATGCCACCGCCCACCCCTGGACCCTGTGGCTCTTACGTTCTTCTCGGCTGATTGAACTCTGCTTCCATCATACCCAGCATCCTTGCTCACGCTAACCTCCGACCACAGCTTGTTCCCCAAATTTTTTGTGTGTGGGTGCTTCTGTGTTTGCATGGAATTCCCTGAGGAAGTGTATGGGCACACACACTCGTGCATGTGTGCACATGTGCACGCACACCTCACAGGTCATGTCCCTTACCTTCAGTGACAGCTAAGGCTTGATTAGACCAGTCCTTCATCTGGTCTAGTTATTAAACATACATATTCTTTCTTCAGTTCTTTTTCTAGACCAAGAAAGCTGCCACATTTTTAAAAATTATGATAGAACATTAGGAGCAGGTCAAATCTATTTTCTCTTTGTTGGTTATTATGATATAAAAACTTCCAGAGAGTCCTGGAACTGGCTTATATGTGATCACGTGCCGGGCGCCTTTCGTCACGGAGGGGCTGCTGGGAGCAGTCTCGGGCCCACCCACTCCTGCTCACTTCACACCACTTCCCTGCCCCGGGAGCAAGAGGGTGGAAGAAACATGAACTGTAACCTACTTTTCTTCCTTGACTTCTAGGAAAAAAAAACTATTTTAAAGCCTTTCAAGCTGCTCGTATACGAACTCCCTTTCGTATCTATTTCCTTGGTTGCCTCTTCACAGGGAAGAAAGTTTATTAGTCACCATCGTCTGCATTGAAATATTTTATACGCTGCTATTTCATCTTTCTTAATTTGTACAAAACTCTAAAGAGGTGATTTGATGCTATAATTATTTAAACATATGGACAATTTTCTTATGATGATTTTTAGCTGTTAATTTTTCTTATTAGTTTCTAAAATATACAATGATTAAATATAATTCTCAAGTACTGAAACGTCAGTATACTTTCCTGGAAAGATAGTGTCATGTCTGGGGCAGGCTCCAGTCATCCATTTGTTTGCTGTGTGACATTGGTTCACTCTTTCTGAATGTTAACATTATCATCTGCAAAACTGAAACATGACTAAACCGAAGTGAGTGTGATGAAAATTAAAGAAGATGATAAATGGCAAGGACCTAGTACAGTGTCTGCTAGGTAACTGCCCTTCCTCATTTCTAGACCCGGCACACCCCAAGCCCCCTCCACTCACCTCGCCTCCCGGTCTGCCTTGTGGCGCTCTCACTCAAGGCCACGGGGAAGGCTGGGGCCTAAGGAGAGCAAAACACAGAGGAGAGGGGAATTCACTCCTCCCTTCCAGCCTACTGCTTGAGCTACGATATCTCACCTCCTCTCCTGCCTTTGGACTGAATTACACCATCGGCTCTCCTGGGCCTGAGCTTGCAGCTGTCAGATTGCGGGAATTCTCAGTCTTCTTCATCACATGAGCTAATTTCTCATAATCAATCACTCTCACATATATCGTATAAATAAGTTAATATATATTTTCTGTTTCTCTGGATAAATGTGACTAATACAGGTTATTTTTTTTTTAATTTTGTGTCTAGTTTTATTTTCACTTTTTAAAAAATTACTTTATCGTTCAATTTCAGCTGTCTGCATTTTCTCCCCTCCCCTCCCCCTCACCCCATCCAAACCCACCTCCCTCCCTTGCTTCCACCCTCCTCCTTAGTTTTGTCTATGTGTCCTTTATAGTAGTTCCTGAAAACCCTTCTCCCCACAGTCCCCTCCCCGCTCCCCTCTGGCTATTGTTAGATTGTTCTTAATTTCAATGTGTCTGGTTATATTTTGCTTGTGTTTTTCTTTTGTTGATTATATTCCAGTTAAAGGTGAGATTATACGGTATTTGTCCCTCATCACCTGATTTATTTTGCTTAGCATAATGCTCTCTAGTTCCATATATAGGTTTTAATATAATGTATTTAATTACATATTCATGCAGGTTGGTTTTCAGTAATGGCCGTGTTTGACAATCAGTTCATGACATTCCTGAGACTTTAACAAGTGGCATGAACAAGCCTGCACTAGCTGTCTCCAGTGCACTGTTGGCTGTGATCCCGGCCACTCAGCAGTTTTACTATAAGAAGCCTCTACTTGATCTTGAGGTACGAGAGGGAAATATGCTTCAAGAGACTTCAGTTTCCTTGGAAGAATGGGTTGACCAGGGAACAGAGGCTGTGAGCCATGCCCTGGGGCTGTGGCCTGGCCAGCGGTGCCTTCTGACTGGGCTTCGGCTGCGACACCAGTAACAGCAAGGCAATGAAGGGGCAGGGAGCGGTCAGGGCTTTCTGAAAGGCTGGCCCTTTCAAAGCCCAAGTGTTAGAGGTTTGTCTTTGCTCCTGATCTCCCAGCATAGGCATCAATGGAAATTTGAATAATTTTTTGAGTAATTATTTTAAAATATGTAGAGAAAGAAACCTCAGAAAGCAGCCTAGTCCTCTTGGGTGACTGGCCTCAGGTCCTTTCATTTGGAGCATGAAAGGACAACAGGACACATGGCAATGCCTGGCTCTCTGTGGCAATACTGTCATATGACCAGAGGGACACTTGTCTAATAATGAGAGGCTTTAATACCCAACCCAGAATTGCAGCAAAGCCTGAACCTATTCATGTTAGAAAATGACCACACAGAAAAGCCTCAAAAAAGTTGTGTTTTTATTCATTGACATTATGGCTCATTAAATCAATAGATGAATACAGCAATCCTTGATAGCTGAATTAAAATGTAAGCAAAGTAGACTTCTCAGAATTAACATTATCAGTGATAGTGAAAGGATCACGCATGATAGAATAAAGAGGTTTATATTGAATGAATCTTGACATGACAGAGGAAAATACCATACTTGGAAGAGCAAGGCAAGTGGAAGACAGAGGAGGAGTAGATGACACGTGAACGAAAGGTTTCACTTGTCAAGTCACGATGTTGTTTTTCTCACGGGCTGTAACTAAGAAGATGGAAGTGGAGTTAAAATACAAGTCACCTGTACTTTTACAGTTCTGGATTGACTCTGAATGATTCAGTGGTGCATTCAAAGTGTTTGGGTCAAGAGCTAATTTCTTAGTTTTCCAAAGAGCAGAGCTAAATAGCTTCATGATCCTTAAAAATACATCAAAGATCAGGTCTTAGAAAAGAGGCAGCTTTTTAAAATACATTTATTTACCAGTGAGCTGGACTGGTAAAAAAAAATACAGAAAGCATAATGACAAATAAAAAGCAAAATATATCTAAGTGCAGAGTGATAATAAACAAGAATCCTGGTATGTTCAAATTTCTTGATTCTTGTCCCAGCAAGAAGGCAAGAAGCATCTTCAATGAAGTTGATTTTTTGATTCATTCACTGATTAAAAGATAGTTTGGAAGCCATGGTTAGCATAAATGTTAAAATATTATACAATCATGATCATGAGCATTTATAGAGTTTAAATGATACTAACAACCCTACTGAGAGACAATATTA
>PVJI01027934.1:0-17080 GCA_004026765.1 Micronycteris hirsuta
TACACAATGGAATTCTACGCAGCAGAGAGGAAGAAGGAGCTTATACCCTTTGCAACAGCATGGATGGAACTGGAGAGCATTATGCTAAGTGAAGTAAGCCAGGCGGTGAGGGACAAATACCATATGATCTCACCTTTAACCGGATCATAACCAACAAAAGCAGAAAGCAAGCAAAACATAACCAGAGACACTGAAATTATGAACAGTCTAACAATAGACAGGGGAGAGGGGGGAGGGGACAATGGGGAGAAGAGTTTTCAGGAATCACTGTAGAGGACACATGGACAGAACTAAGGGGGAGGAGGGAGGCTGGGGGGTGGGACGGTAGGGGAAGGGAGGGGGGAGGAGAGAGGCTGCAAATAACTGTAATTAAACAAAAAAATTAATTAAAAAAATAAAAAATAAAATAATTAAAAAAATAAATCCCTACTACTCAGAGAATGCCACTGTTGACATTTTATTATATACATATCCGTCTAGAGTTTTTCCTGATATATTTGTATATAGGAGGTATGTCCAGAAAGTATCCAGCCACATAGTATGAAAAATAGAGTCATTTATTGAAGAAAATACAAGAAACATTGTACATAGGACAATGACATCAGAGAAGTCCCCTTCAAAGTAGACACCTTGGGACCTCAAGTTCTCCCAATTTCCATCAGGTGCCCAGTTGTATTTTCCTGAAGCTCACTGACTGCCTAAAATCTCTTACCTTTCAAAGGTGACTTTAGTTTTGGGAAAAGAAGTCGCTGGGCATGAAATCTGGACTATAGGGGGACTGAGTCACCTGGATGATTTAATGTTTCACCAAAAAACTCTGCATGAGATGTGATGTATGAGCAGGCTCATTGTCATGATGAAGCTGCCAATCACCAGTTGCTCATAGCTGTGGCCTTCTGAATCATCCAAATAGTTTCTGTAGAGGAATGTTCAAGCTTAATGCAAAATTTGATGCAGATTCATTGCTCTACTCACTCGGTCCTTTTGAATTCGACAGACACACAGTACACATGCTCACTCAATGGCGTCTACCACCCCCACTAACTAGTACAATGAAGTAATCATAGTTCATGCATGTGCATTCCAGTCCACTCTCCTTGGCTGCCAGGTTACATTGATGTTGTGCAAACTGTTCTTTTTATATTAATGACAGCTGGACATTTTTCTGGACAGGCCTCGTATGTGTATATGTATTTGAATAAAAAAGAAATCACAATATGCATATAGCCTTCTTATCTATTTTTAAAAATGTATAGCATAAATATTACTCATGTAAAGTATTTGGTTCTGTTATAGGTTTTAAAGGCTGCACCATAGCCTATTATATAAAACTATGAAGACTTCTTTAACTCATTCCTTATTGTATATTTAAATACTTTAGAATCAAATAATTAAAAACAACACTACAATGAGAATACTTGTAGATACATCTTTTGCATTTCTCTTATTGTTTCCTTACAATGCTTTCCCAGAAATTAAATTCTTGTGTTCAAAGGCATACACATTTTTAAGACTTCGCAATTCATGCCTTCCCACTGTGATTCAAAAAGGTGTATTAGTTTACACATCTGACAATCATGCAAAGGACTATCCATTTTCTACCTCTAAACAAATAAGGAGAATTATAATTCTGGTGAGAAAATATAATATTTTGCTGTCATTTGAATTTGCAGATTCTTGGTCACTAGTGACGTTGGCTTTTTTAAAGTAGTAAGCCTTTGGAAATATGACAAAAAAGTGCAAAAACTAAATATACTCCTTGATAAGTTTTCACAGAATGAACATAATTTGTGGGACCAGAACCCAGATCAGGAAAGAGAACATTATCAACACTCCAGAAGCCCCATTGGTGTTCCCACCTTCCCAGTCACTAAACCCTCTTCCCCTACCAAGAGTAACCATTATTTGGATTTCTAAAAACATAGTTTTGCCTGATTTTGAATTTTATCTCAATGGAATCATCTACTACATGATACTTTGTGTCTGCCTTCTTTCACTCAATATTATATTTGTGAGATTCATCCACGTGGTTGCAATTTGTTCATTATCATTGCTGTATAGCAATTTATTGTATACTAAGAGCTATTACAGACTTCTCTCAATACTGATAAAATAATAGACAAAAATGAGTAAGAATATAAAATATTTGATTAACAATTAACCTTAACATAGTCAACAAATGTAGACATCTACACTAAAACTGAAGAATACACTTTCTATTTAGGTACAAATGGAATATCTACAAAATTTTATTACACAAAGGGCATAAAGCAAGTCTTAACACACTGTAAAGACTGAAATAATATGGGGTATGTTCTCTGACTATTATGAAATGATGCTAGAAATTAAGATAAATTGAAAATAGCTAGAGTTTCAAAATTAAGAAATCTGTAAATAACCTATGGATTAAAGAAGGAATGAAAAATGGAAATTAGAAAGTAGTTTGAACTAAACTTTAATAAAATTATGACATCAGAATTTGTTGGGTTCAAAATCTCAGCTGGTCTTTTCTTGGGTTAGAAATGTTAGCTGATTTTAAAATTCATATGGAAAAACAATGGACATGCAATAACTAAAGCAACTTTGAGAAAATTAAAATTGCAGGACTCATACTACCTGATTTTGAGGCTTGGTATAAAGTATAGTTATCAAAAGAGTGTGGTCTTGGTGAAAGAATAGACATGTAGATCAATGAAACAGAAAAGAGGACTTCTGGTCAATACAGAGGTGTATATAAATACACTTTGCCTCCTCACACACCTATAGCAAAAATTACAACTAGACTCCAAAACAAATATCACCCAGATTTGTCAGAAAATCAAACTGTATGGAAGTCCAATAACCAAGGATTTAAAGAAGTCACATTCATCCAGACAGGTGGGAGGGGCAGAGACAAGTGGAGAGGTGCTGAGATGTTGAGAGTTGCAGAGAGCTGCAGAGATGTAGAGCAGCGTGGAGAGGTGCAGGGATGCAGAATGGGTGGTCCCACATCCACGAGTGGTGGATGAATATTGGGAGAGACATATCAGGAGTGAGGGATCCCAACCCCAGACCAGACTATGCAGTGCAGGGTTCCATTGCCAGGAAGATAAGTTCCCATAAACTTATCTGGCTGTAAAAGCCAGTGGGGGTTGGGGTGGCAGAGAAAATTGCAGGATTCTCAGGAGACTGCTTGTAAAGGTCCTGAAATGGTCTTACAACTTATGCAGACCCACCCCCTGTGGGATTCAGCATCAGGTCAACAGCTGGAAGGGCACCAGTGGCATACGGGAAGAAAATTGAAGTGACTGGCAACAAGGCAAGTGCTGGAAGACAACTTTATCCTGAGCAAAACTCCAGAGGACAGGAAGTGGCACTGTCCCCTCTTCAAGCCCTCTCACACACAGAGCCACAGAGCAGTGACACAGGTTGCCCCACTTGGGTGATTACCTAATGCCCCACCCCATACAACTTACAGGTGTGGTTTTCTGCAATAGACCATGCTACTAAGACAGGGAGTCAAAGGAGCTCTGCCTAATATGTAGAAACAAACACAGGGAGGCTGCCAAAATGAGGAGACAAACAAACATGACCCAAATGAAAGAACGGAACTAAGGGGGACCCTGGCCAGATGAGGGGAGTTTTGGCCAGCGGAGTTTCTCCCAGTTGCAGATGAAAATAAGTCATCCAAGACACAATCTGTTTTCCAGCAGGAAAGGGGGTGGTGATTCCCTCTGGTGGTAGAATGCCCCAAGCCCTTCTCCGAAATGGCTTTTATTGGACTAGGTATGTGCAGGGAAAACAGATATTATTTATAGATGACAATTGAAGAAACCAGAGATCATCTCAGGTCAGGGTCTGCGACACATGCTGATGCCAGATGGTTGTAAAGCTGTATTTCATGACCCAAGGAGTTTACTCCTTATGCTTTGAACTTAATTGTCTGGTTTATATCAACAGGGCTATTGCAAAGCAGAGCAAGCTTCAAAGGATACAATGTGTATTTCAGGCCTGATTTCCCACGGGAACTCTCAGTGTTAGTATTGGGTTGTGCCTACCACTCACTTTCCTGGCTTTCCAGTAGAGACTTACTGGCTTCTTTCAATGTCTGCTTGCCCAGGGCTACAGTTTCCGAAACCACACAGAGCAATCTCCAACACAGAATAAAACTCCAGAAAAAGAGCTAAACAAAATGTAGATAAGCAACCTATCAGATGCAGAGTTCAAAACACTGGTTGTTAGGGTGCTCAAGGAACTCATTGTGTACTTCAACAGCATAAAAAAGATCCAGGCAGAAATGAAGGTTACATTAAGTGAAATAAAGAAAATCTACAGGGAATCAACAGTGGAGGGAATGAAGCCAAGCATCAAATCAGTAACTTGGAACATAAGAAAGAAGAAAACATTCAATCAGAACAGTAAGAAGAAAAAAGAATTTGAAAAAATGAGGATAGAATAAAGAGCCTCTGGGACATCTCCAAATATACCAACATCTGAATAATAGGGGTGCCAGAAGGAGAAGAGGAAGAGGAAGAATTAGAATACTCATTTAAAAAATTTTGAAAGAAAACTTCCCTAATCTGGAGAAGGAAATAGACATACAAGTCCAGAAAGCACAGAGAATCCCAAACATGTTAGACCCAAAGAGGACCACACCAAGACACATTGTAATTAAAATTCCAAAGGTTAAAGATAAAGAGAGAATCTTAAAAGCGGCAAGAGAAAAGCAGAGTCTTACCTACAAAGGAGTTCCCATAAGACTCTCAGCTGATTTCTCAAAAGAAACTTTGCAGGCCAGAAGGGACTGGCAAGAAGTATTCCAAGTCATGAAAGGCAAGGACCTACAACCTAGATTACTCTATTCAGCAAAGCTATCATTTAGAATGAAAGGGCAAATAATTACTTCCCAGAAAAGGTAAAACTAAAGGAGTTCATCATCACCAAGCCGTTGTTTTATGAAATGTTAGAGGGAATTATATAAGACAAGGAAGAAGATCAAAACTATGAACATTTAAATGGCAACAAATTCACAACTATCAACAACTGATCTAAAAAACAAACTAAGCAAATAAGCAGAACGTAAACAGAACCATAGATATGGCGATCACTTGGAGGGTTATCAGCTGGGAGGAGGAAGGAGGGGGAAATGGTGAAGGAATTAAGAAGTACAAATTGGTCAGTACAGAAGAGACAGGGGGGTGTTAAGAACAGTATAGGAAATGGAGTAGCCAAAGAACTTATATGCACAGCCCATGGACATGAACCAAGAGAGCAGTAATTGCTGGAGGGAAAGAGGGTATCTGGTGTAGGGGGGCAAAGGGAGAAAATTGGGACAATTGTAATCAATAACATATATTTTAAAAAATGAAACAGAAAGGAGTCCAGAAACAGATCCATACATATGGCTAGTTGATTTTCAGCAAAGTTGCCAAGGTAATTCACTGGAAAAAGAATAGCCTTTTCAACAATGATGCTGGAATACCTGGACATCCATATGGGAAAAAAATGAACCTCAAATCTTACACAAAAATTAACCCAACATGTGTGTATCATTTATCTAAATGTAAGGGCTAAAATTATAAAATGCCCAGTAAAAAAACATAACGGAAAATCTCTGCAATATTGTATCAGGCAAAAACTTTTGATAGAACACAAAAAGTACAAATCTTAACTAATAAATAGATAAATTTGGTTTATCAAAATTAAAATCTAATGCTGTTTTTAAGATGCTGTCAAGAAGTGAAAAGTCAAACCATAGGCTGGGATAAAATATTTGTAAATAAACATATATAATACAGTTCTAGACTTATATACAGAATATATAAAGAACTCATAATTTAATAAGAAAAAAAACAACTTAATTTAAAATAAGGGGGAAAGATCAGAATAGCCACACCTATTACAGTGGCTTTAAATACATTACAGTGGCCAAAACCAAATGCAAGTGAGGATTAGAGCAGCTAGACCTTTTTATTTATTTATTTTTTTTTTGAAAGTGAGAGTAAGTTTATTAAAGCTTGGGAGAGTGAGGCAAAGGAATGGATCCTGGAAGCAGGATTAGAGGGTAAGACTGGGAGGAGTTCTGCTGCCATGGCTTCCCTGGGTTCAAGTGTCTCAGGGACCCTTAGACTTTAGGATAGAAGAAGTAAAGTACACACCTGAGGAAAGGGGGGTGTTTGTGTACTCAAAGAAGAGCACACTGCAACTACAACTTTTACATAATTCTGGTAGGAATGTAAAATAGTACAGTCACTTTGTGAAACAGTTTTTTAATAGAGTTAACATATTCTTGCCATATTGATCAACAATCCCACTCCTAAGTAATTACCCAAGGAGAGGTAAAAACACAAGTCCACACAAAGACTTGTATAGAAATATTTGTAGTAGCTTTGTTGGTAATTAGATCAACCTGGAAGCAACACAAATGCCCATCATCTGCCTGTCATTTGCCTGTTATCTGTGATATATATTACCACAATTTGTTGATATGTATTTTATACACACACACACACACACACACACACACACACACACACACACACAAAGTGGAATAATACTTAGCAAAAGAAAGGGTTGAGCTATTTCTTTAAGTATATTTTATTGATTATGCTATTACAATTGTACGATTTTTATTCTCCGATGTAGTCCCTCCACTCTGTACCTCCCCACCAACCAGCATTCCCCATTCCCCAATTAGTTCATGTCCATGGGTCTTACATATAAGTTCTTTAGCTTCTCCATTTCCTATACTATTCTTAACCTCCCCATGTCTGTTTTCTACCTGCCATTTATGATTCTTATTCCCTGTACCTTTTCTCCCATTCTGCCCCTTCCCCCTCCCCACTGATAATCCTCAATGTGATCTCCATTTCTATGATTCTGTTCCTGTTCTAGTTGTTGACTTACTTTGTTTTTGTTTTTGCTTTATTTAGGTTCTGTTGTTGATAGTTGTGAGTTTGTTGTCATTTTACTGTTCATATTTTTGACCATCTTATTTTTCTTAGATAAATCCCTTTAACATTTCATATAATAAGGGCTTGGCAATGATAAACTCCTTTAACTTGACCTTATCTGGGCAGCACTTTATCTGCCCCTCCATTCTAAAACATAGCTTTGCTGGATAGAGTAATCTTGGATGTAGGTCCTTGCCTTCCATGACTTTGACTACTTCTTTCCAGCCCCTTCTTGCCTATAAGTTTTCTTTTGAGAAATCAGCCGATAGTCTTATGGGAACTCCTTTGTAGGTAAGTGTCTCCTTTTCTCTTGCTGCTTTTAAGATTCTCTCCTCATCTTTAATCTTGGGTAATGTAATTACAATGTGCTTTGGTGCCTGCTTCCTTGGGTCCTACTTCTTTGGGACTCTCTGGGCTTCCTGGACTTCCTGGAAGTCTATTTCTTTTGTCAGATTGGGGAAGTTCTCCATTACTTTTTAAAATAAGTTTTCAATTTCTTGCTCCACCTCTTCTCCTTCTGGCATCTGTAAGATTCTGATGTTAGAGCATTTAAGTTGTCCCAGAGTTTCCTAAGCCTCTTCTCACTTTTTTTCAATTCTTTTTTCTTCATTCTGTTCTGGTTGAATGTTTGTTTCTTCCTTCTGGTCCAAACTGTTGATTTGAGTCCTGATTTCCTTCCTGTCACTGTTGGTTCCCTGTCTATTTTTCTTGATTTCACTTTTCATAGCCTTCACTTCTTCCTTTATTTTGTGATCATATTCAGCCAATTCTGTGAGCAGCCTGATTACCAGTGTTTTGAACTGTGCATCGGATAGGTTGGCTATCTCTTCATTGCTTAGTTGTACCATTTCTGGAGCTTTGATCTGTTCTTTCATTTGGGCCATTTTTTCTTTTGTTTCAGTATGCCTGTTATGTAGTAAGGGTGGGGCCTTAGGTATTTGCCAGGGCGGGCAACCCACATCACTGTGTTGTGGCACTGTCTGTGGGGGAGGGGTCTGAGAGGGAACAATGCAGCTTGTTCAGCTCTTGGCTGGCTTTCGGTCACTTCCACAGCTACCCACAAGCTAATTGGACCCTTCTGGTGCTAATTCATGGGTGGGTGGTTTTGTGTACATTCTAGGACCCTATGGGTCTCTCCAACAAACTCTCCTGTGAGGCTGGGAGTTTCTCCGACCTCCTCAACCTTCACAGGTTTTTTCAGTCAGGTTTTGAGACTTTATCTCCCTGCATTGGAACCCTGGGTTGTGCTGTCTCACTCCCCGGTTGTTCCACCCGGTTTTTATGCACGCAAATGTCGGACTGCCCACTCCTCCAGCCACTACCTTGCCCACCCCAGTCCTCCAGCGTCCACCTTGCCATAACTCCTCTCTGCTCGGCTGCCTGTTTCCTCCCCTCCTACTGGTCTGGTTGAATGTTTCTTCTTTAACTCCTTGGTTGTTGGACTTCCACACAGTTCGATTTTCTGGAAGTTCTGGTTATTTTTTGTTTTTAAATTTCTCGTTGTCCTCCTTTTGGTTGTGTGTGGAGACACAGTATGTCTACATATGCCTCCATCTTGGCCAGAACTTAAATGTCTCTATTTTTTGTATTACTGGTACAAGGCTAGAGACGTCATATAATAGGACAATAGTTAATACTGCTGTATGATATATAACAAAGATGTTAAGAGAGTAAATCCTGAGTTCTCTTAATGAGGAGAAAGGTGTTTTTTTCTTCTATGTCATATTATATCTATGACATAATGGGTATTAGCAGGACCTATTGTGGTAATCATTTCACAGTGTATGCAAATCAAACAAATAAAAATAAAGTTTAATTTCCCAAGGAATTTAGGATTTCAAAAAAGAAGAAATTAAAATAAATAAAGAGAGATTATATATTTGTACACACATATTAAGAATATAAATATTTTGTATTCTAAATATATATATTCTTTTTTATGGTTTTTTTTATTACTTTACTGTTTTTCAATTACAGTTGTCTGCATACTCTCCCCTACCCTCCACCTCCCCCCTCCACCCGCACCTCCCTCCCCTGCTTCCATCCTCCACCTTGGTTCTATCCATGTGTCCTCCATAGTGGTTCCTGAAAACCCTTCTCCCCATTGTCCCCTCCCCGCTCCACTCTAGCTATTGTCAGATTGTTCTTAATTTCAATGTCTCTGGTTCTGTTTTTCTTGCCTTTTTTTTTTGTTGATTATGTTCCAGTTAAAGGTGAGATCATATGGTATTTGTCCCTCACCGCCTGGCTTATTTCACTTAGCATAATGCTCTCCAGTTCCATCCATGCTGTTGCAAAGGGTATAAGCTCCTTCTTTCTCTCTGCTGTGTAGAATTCTATTGTGTAAATGTACCATGGTCTCTTGATCCACACATTTGTAGATGGGCACTTAGGTTGCTTCCAGCACTTGGCTATTGTGAATTGTGCTGCTATGAACATTGGGGTGTATAGGTTATTTTGAATTGGTGTTTCAGGGTTCTCAGGGTATAATCCCAGTAGTGGAACTGCTGGGTCGAAAGGCAGTTCCATTTTTAGTTTTCTGAGGAAGTTCCATACTGCTTTCCACAGTGGCTTCACCAGTCTGCATTCCCACCAACAGTGCAGTAGGGTTTCCTTTTCTCCACATCCCCTCCAACAGTTATCTGTTGCTTTGTTGATGATGGCCATTCTGACTGGTATGATGTGGTATCTCATTGTGATTTTAATTTGCATCTCTCTGATGGCTAATGATGTTGAGCATCTTTTCATATGTCTCTGGGCCCTCTGTATGTCCTCTTTCGAGAAGTGTCTTCATGTATTTTGCCCACTTTTTAATTGTTTTTTTTTGTCTTCCTGGAGTGGAGTCGAATGAGTTCTTTAAACATTTTGGAGATCAAACCCTTCTCCAAGGTATCATTGGCAAATATGTTTTCCCATACAGTTGGTTCTCTTTTTATTTTAATACTGTTTTCTTTAGCCCCACAGAAGCTCTTTATTTTGATGAGGTCCCATTTGTTTATTCTCTCCTTTAGGTGCCTTACTCTTGGCAACATATCATTGAAGATGTTGCTGCGTGGAATGTCTGAGATTTTCCTACCAATGTTTTCCTCTAGGACTTTTATGGTTTCACAATATATATTTAAGTCTTTTATTCATCTTGAATTTATTTTTGTGTATGGTGTAAGTTGGTGCTTGAGTTTCATTTTTTTGCATGTAGCAGTCCAGATTGCCCAAATAGCCTCTATTTGTTGAAGAGGCTATTTTTATTCCATTTTATGCTTCTGCCCCCTTTGTTGAAGATTAATTGCTCGTAGAGACTTTGGTTTATTTCTGGGCTCTCTATTCTGTTCCATTGATCTATCTGTCTGTTTTTAATGCCAGTACCAAGCTGTTTTGATTACAGTAGCCTTGTAATATAGTTTGATATCAGGAATTGTGATCCCTCCTGCTTTGTTCTTCTTTCTCAAAATTGCAGCTGATATTCGGGGATGTTTATGTTTCCATATAAATTTTTGAAGTGTTTGTTCTATATCTGTGAAATATGCCATTATTACTTTGATAGGGATTGCATTGAATCTATAAATTGCTTTGGGTAGTGTGGACATTTTGATGATGTTGATTCTTACAATCCATGAGCATGGTATGTGTTTCCATTTGTT
This sequence comes from Micronycteris hirsuta, assembly GCA_004026765.1. NCBI lineage: Eukaryota > Metazoa > Chordata > Mammalia > Chiroptera > Phyllostomidae > Micronycteris > Micronycteris hirsuta. The sequence continues at coordinate 10,571 of PVJI01027934.1, forward strand.
TGTGTCTTCCATGATTTCTTTCTTCAGTGTTGTGTAGTTTTCTGAGTATAGATCTTTTACCTCCTTGGTTAGGTTTATTCCTAGGTATTTTATTTTTCTTGTTGCTATATCAAAGGGGATTATTTTCCTGATTTCTGATTCTGATGTTTCACTGTTGGTATACAAAAATGCCTTTGATTTCTGGATATTGACTTTGTATCCCGCTGCTTTGCCAAATTCAATTATTAGGTCGAGTAGTTTATTGGTGGAGTCTATAGGATTTTCTATGTACACTATAATATCATCTGCAAACAATGATAGTTTTGTTTTCTCCTTTCCAATTTGGATGCCTTTTATTTCCTTTTCTTGTCTAATTACTGTGGCTAAAACTTCCAGTACTATGTTGAATAGAAGTGGTGATAGTGGACAACCTTGTTCCTAATCTTAGTGGGAAAGATTTTAGTTTTTGTCCATTGAGTATAATGTTGGCTGTATGTCTCTCATAGATGGTCTTTATTATGTTGAGGAATGCTCCCTCTATGCCCACTTTGCTGAGTGTTTTTATCATAAATGGATGCTGTACCTTATCAAATGCTTTTTCTGCATCCATTGATATGATCATGTGATTTTGATCTTTGCTTTTGTTTATATGATGTATTACGCTTATTGTTTTGTGAATGTTGTACCATCCTTGCATCCCTGGGATGAATCCCACTTGGTCATGTTGTGTGATCTTTTTCATGTATTGCTGAATGCGGTTTGCCAATATTGTTTTGAGGATTTTAGCATCAATGTTCATCAGCAATATTGGCCTGAAGTTTTCTTTCTTTGTTGTGTCTTTATCTGGTTTTGGGATTAGGGTTATGATGGCTTCATAAAAAGAGTTTGGGAGTCTTCCATCATATTGGAGTTTTTGGAATAGTCTGTGAAGGATAGGTGTTAGTTCTTCCTTAAATGCTTCGTAGAATTCTCCTGTGAAACCATCTGGTCCAGGGCTTTTGTGTGTCGGGAGTTTTTTTTATTACTGCTTCAATTTCATCTGCTGTTATTGGTTTGTTCAGGCTTTCTTCTTCCTCTTTATTGAGTTTTGGAAGATTATATTTTCCTAAAAATTTGTCCATTTCACCTAGGATTTCATATTTCTTGGCCTAGAGTTCTTCATAGTAGTGTCTTACAATCCTTTGTATTTATGTGGCATCAGTTGTAATCTCTCCTCTTTCATTTCTGATTGTGTTTAATTGGGTCCTCTCTCTTCTTTTCTTGATGAGTCTGCTTAAAGGCTTGTCGATTTTCTTTATCTTTTCAAAGAACCAGTTCCTGGATTCATTGATCCTTAGAATTGTGCTTTTAGTCTCTATGTCATTTAATTCTGCTCTGATCTTGGTTATTTCCTTCCTTTAATTTCTCTGGGCTGTCTTTGTTGTTGTTCCTCGAGTTCTTATAAATGTAGCGTTAGGTTGTTTGTTTGAAATGTTTCTTTTTTTTTTTTTTTTTTTAGGTAGGCCTGTATTACTATGAACTTCCCTCTCACGACTGCCTTTCCTGTGTCCCATAAGTTTTGGGTTGTTGAAAGTTCATTTTCATTTGTTTTCATAAACGTTTTCATGTCTTCCCTAATCTCGTCCTTGACCCATTCGTTGTTTAATAGCATGCTATTCAAGCTCCATGATTTTGAGAGTTAAGGGGTTTTTTTTTTTCCTTTGGGTTGGTTTCTAATTTCAGACCCTTGTGGTCAGAGAAAATTCTTGATATGATTTCAATTTTCTTGAATTTATTGGGGCTTGTTTTGTGTCCTATCATATGATCTGACTTTGAAAATGTTTCATGTGCTTTTGAAAAGAATGTGTATTTAGCTTCTTTGGGGTGAAAGGCTCTATATATGTAAGTTAAGTCCATTTCTTTTAGGGCATTGTTCAATGCCACGATGTCTTTGCTGATATTTTGTTTGGAAGATCTGTCCATTTTTGACAGTGGGGTGTTGAAGTCCCCTACTATAATTGTTTTGCTATAAACATCTTTCTTGAAGTCCTCCAAGATTTTCTTTATGTATTTGGGTGTTCCTATGTTGGGTGCATATATATATTTACAATGTTTATGTATTCTTGGTGGATTCTTCCCTTGAGTATTATGAAGTGTCTTTCTGGGTCTCTGTTTATGGCCCCCCTTTTTTTTTGTCTGATACGAGTACTGCTACCCCAGCTATTTTTTCCTGTCCGTTTGCTTGGAAAACTTGTTTCTAGCCCCTCACTTTCAGTCTGTGTAGGTCTTTTGTCCTGAGGTGGGTCTCTTGTAGGCAGTATATATGTGGGTCGTGCTTTCTTATCCCTTCAGCTATTCTATGTCTTTTGATTGGAGCATTTAATCCCTCACATTTAAGGTTGTTATTGATAGGTACTTATTCATTGCCATTTTTTTTGTACCTGTGTTCCTCTCTCTCTCTCTCTTTCTCTTCCTTTCCTTAAAGCAGTCCCTTTAGCATCTCTTGCAGAGCTGGTTTCGTGGAGGTGTATTCTTTTAGACTTCTTTTGTCTGGGAAACTCCTTATTTGGCCATCTATCTTGATTGAGAGCCTTGCTGGGTACAGTAGCCTTGGTTGCAGGCCTCTGGTTCTCATTACTTGGAATATTTCTTGCCATTCTCTTCTGGCTTGGACCATTTCCATTGAGAAGTCAGCTTCTAGCCTTATTGGGGCTCCCTTGTATGTTAATTCCTGTTTCTGCCTCATTGCCTTTATGATTCTCTCTTTTTCTTGGAATTTTGCCATTTTAATTTTGATGTGTCTTGAAGTGGGCCTGTTTGGGTTCCTTTTGATTGGGACTCTCTCTGTTACCTGGATTTGTGATTTTTTCTCTCATTAGATTAGGGAAGTTTTCCATCATTACTTTTTCAAACACTTTTTCTATTTCTTGCTCCTCTTCTCCTTCTGGTATCCCTATTATACGAATATTATTATGTTTCATGTTGTCCTGCATTTCTCTAATACTTCTTCATTCTTTCTGAGTCTCTTTACCCGTTGTTGCTCTTTTTCGGTGTTTTTTTTTTCTACTTGTCCTTCAGCTCGCTGATATGATCCTCTGCTTCTTCGAGCCTACTTTTGATTCCTTCTATTGTGTTCTTCAGTTCAGATACTGTATTCTTCATTTCCTCTTGGCTCTTGTGGATAGTTTCTATTTCCTTTTTCATGCTGATATAGTTTGCAGTGAGTTCATTGTAGTTTCCTTGTACTTTCTGGGAATTTTCTGCGAGCTCATCGAGCTTCTTGAGCTTCCTGATAACCAATGCTTTGAACTCAATATCTGATAGTTGGCTTGCCTCTGTTTCATTTATCATTCTTTCTGGGATTTCTTCCTTTCCTTTCATTTGGGGATTGTTTCTTTGTCTTCCCATTGTTTGTGAGACTCTTCTTGCTAGCCTCTGTTTCTTAAATTTATCTGTTCTGGCTCCCTGTTTTTATGGTATGAGCTTCTATGGTAGAATACCTACGGATTCAGTGGTGTAGTCTCCTTAATCTCCTTAACTTGCTGGTCATGGACTGTCGCTTATGTTGGCTCTCTGTATTTCTTTGGGTTTTGGTTGTTATTGGGTCTTTCGTTGGTGGGTCTTTTCCTCCAGCTAGTTAACTGAGGGCTACCCCCTCCACCATGCCTTGTATTCTGTTGTGCAGGTGTGGACAGGTTGTGTTGAAGCTGATTCTTCTGTGTGAACAAGGTTTTCAGTCTTCTCTCTCACTCTTATTCAGTTTTTTGTTGTGGGTAATTTCTCCACCAATTGGTGTATTATCTGTTTGGTCCTGGATTGAGTTTAGTGTGGGTTCCACTTCCTCCTTCACCTTCTTCCATTTTTTTTCTGTTGGTGGTTCCTTTGTTGGTGGATTTCCTCTTCCAGCAGGTGTACTGGTGTTCACTGCTCCCACCTTGCAAGTTCTCTGGAGTAGCAAATTTAAATTTGTGTCACTGTCTCTGTTTTTTGGGCTGACCCCTGTCCGGGTCTGACTCTGGTCTTTTCACAGCTCCAGGTTTTAATGTCTCACAGTCCGATCATTCAATTTCCCCTATAATAATGGTCATCAGTATTCATATATGCTGGAATACCACTGGGTGTTCACTCTGTTCCTCAGAAAATTGGCTAGGTGTTTCACCAGTGGGCAGGAGGAAGTGGACTCTGCTCCCCCCTATCTCTCCGCCATCTTCCCCTCCCTAAATATATTTATTCTTAAGGAAGAGTGAAGTGTTCAAATATAAAGAACATACAATGTTCTAGGAAGTTTGTTGTTTGAAAATTTGATGGTTATTCATGGTGCTGGCATCTGAGTAATATTTTATCTTTTTTTGTACTTTACTGCAATGCATTGCTTTGTTATAATGAATTTGCATGATTTTGTAAAAACTGGAATTATTTTCCTAAAAAATGAAGAAAGAATATCATGTGCAAAAATCTACTATTCACAATGTTAACAAAAACCATGAAATATCTGGAAATGTAACTAATAAGAAATATATAAAATCTACGTGGAGAAAACTATACAATTTTACTGAAGGGCACAAAAGAAGATAAGAATAAACTTAAAAATGCTACATGACTCTGTATGAAAATAATAATTTATTGCTGTGATTTCAGTTATTTCCTAAGTTATTCTACAAATTCAGTGAAATCCTCATGAATGTCCAGCAGGATATTACAAAATGAAATTTAAGGAAATGCTCATGCAAGTCCAAAAACAGTTTGAAAAAGCAATGTAATGAAGGATTTGTCCTCCCAGATACAAAAACTTGCTAACAAGCTATACCAATTGAAAGTGTGCTCTTGAAGCAGTAAAATACAGTAGTTCCTCTTTATCTGTGCAAGGTATGTCCCAAGATCCCCAGTGGATACCTGAAACCACGAATCTATATATACATACAGTGTCACCCACCTTCTTGGGTTTCCCTTTCCACAGTTTCAGTTACCTGCAGTCAATGATAGTCTAAAAATATTGAATAGAAATTCCAGGAATAATGAGTTCATAAATTTTAAATTGAGTGTAGTTCTGAGTAGTGCAATAAAATCTTCATCTGTCCTTCTCCATCCAGCCTGGGACATGAAATCATACCTTTGTCGAGTGTATCCAAATTTTGTTAGTATGTTCACCATCTATTATTTACTTACTAGCCCTCCAGGTTATCAGATGCTTGTGTTCCAGTAACCCTTATTTTACTTAATAACGGCCACATTCACATAACTTTCATTGCAGTACATTGTTATAATTGTCCTATTTTATTATTGTTTTGTTAAGCTCTTACTGTGCCTCATAAATTAAACTTTATCATGGGCATCTATATGTAGGAAAAAACATAGTATACTCATATATAGGGTTTTATTTGAGGGTTTTTTAAAAATCAATTATTACCCCTCTATATCCTCTTCCACCTTCATCCACCTCCCTCCCTCTGCAATCACCACACTGTTGTCCATAACCATGAGTTATTTCTCTCTTTTCTTCTTTTTTTGCTCAATCACTTCACCCCTTCCACAGCCTTAACCCTAATCCTCATCCAAGGATTTGTTCAAATATTTTTAGAGGGAGAGGAAAGGAGGGAGGGAAAGTGGGAGGGAGCGGGGAGAAGGGAAAGAGAGAGGGAATGAAGGGAAAGAGAAAGGAATAGAAATGTCAATGTGAGAGAAAAACATCAATCGGTTAGCTCCTGCACATGGGGATCAAACCTGAAACCCAGGTATATGTCCTGACCTGAACTGAACCTGCAGCCAGATGACGCTTCAATCAACTTAGCTACTTGACCAGGGCAAGGGTTCTATTAGAGATTTTAAGGCATCTACCGGAGGTCTTGGAATATATCCTTCATGGGATAAGGGGGGACTGCTGTACTTGTGCTTTTTCTGTGTTTGAATCTACGAATGTATTCTTGGAAAATGTGTGTACAGTTACAGAAAATAAACAGCAATTAAATACCCTAAGTACGCAGTCAGCAAGAGTCCCTGGCCATGCTGCCACCTACCTGGGACAGGCAGACTTTTGAGAGATTTTAGTAGAGTCTGCAGTATGGACTGAGGATGAAGGAGTTGGTGACGTTGACACACAAGTGTTTACTTTTCTGGCAGTGCTCTGGCTTCTTGATCTATGCAGGTGAGACATTAAAACCTGGAGCTGTGAGAGGACCAGAGTCAGCTCCAGACAGGGGTCAGTCCAAAAAATAGAGACAGTGAAACAAAATTAACTTTGATACTCCAGAGAACTCGACAGATTAATTTAAGAAACAGAGGCTAGCAAGAAGAGTCTCACAAACAATGGGAAGACAAAGAAACAACCCCCAAATGAAAGGAAAGGAAGAAACCCAAGAAAGAATGATAGACGAAACAGAGGCAAGCCAACTATCAGATATCGAGTTCAAAGCACTGATTATCAGGAAGCTCAAGAAGCTCGATGACCTAGCAGAGAATTTCCAGAAACTACAGGGAAACTATAATGAGCTCACTGCAAACTATGTCAGCATGAAAAAGGAAATAGAAACTATCCAAAAGGGCCAAGCGGAAATG
>PVJI01027935.1:0-17069 GCA_004026765.1 Micronycteris hirsuta
ACCAGGTGAAAGAGATCAGCAAGCCGGAATTTTTTAAGATACACTTTTGCCAAATTCCTATTAGAGAATTCCCATCCCACAGACATGATCCACACTTGTTCACACAGGAGTCACACGGAGCTGTGCTCAAAACGTGTAGATTCTCAGGACTGTGTGTTTACACACGTGTGGAAATCACTGCCACACCCATCCCCTTACATCGATCCCCAATTCAAGTTTAATTTTCATAGCAAAGGCATTACAGAATACTCTCATCCACCCAAATTTAATTGTTTTTGACCAGTATCTGAATCACACAATTGAACAATACATCATAGTTTCTCTGATCTTGTTTTCTTATTATTTTCTATATTATTTTTAGCTTTGCTAATAGAAAATAATTATTGAAAGCAAGGGTGATACTTTGTGTTCATTTGGCATTTCCTAGGTTTTCTAGCTGAGTAGAATCCATAGGTTTATTGAGTAAACTTTTATGCCTCTTTCCTGGAGCATTTATCTCTCATAAATTCACAGAATATATGAACATTGTGACTTTTATTGGTGTTATCTTTCCTTAAAATTGATAGATGTTGTCATAAACATTACTTTTAGAAATGCAAAAGTTCTTGGAGAGGATATATAGTTGAACAATATAGAATAAACTGGGACAAAACGATAATTTCTCTGAATGTTAGTTTCTTTATCTATAAAATGGAGATAAAACAGAAGTACTGATTATTGTACCACATGATTATGAGAAAAATAAATGAGTCAAGGTGTGGGAAAGACCTTGCAAATAGCTGTTCTATAAATTTCAAATGTTTTTAAGTAATGTCTAAGTAAGTCTTGGATAACTATTTTTTATTTGACAATGCATCTGCTATGGGTTTGGATTGTATCACTGAAATATTCGTATGTTCAAGTACTAACCCCATGTACTTCGGAACGTGTTCTGAATGGAAATCAGGGTTGTCACACCTGCAACTACTTAGGGACAGATGAGGTTAGCGTAGAGTAGGGGTGGGCTTCTAATTAAAAATGACTGGTACCCTTATGAAAAGAAGGAGAAACCTGGACACAGAAGCAATCAGGGGAAATGTCATGTGAAGATAAAGGCAGAGATCAGACTGATGCTTTTCCAGGACAAGAAACACTAAATATAGCCCACGAACAACCAGAAGCCTGACAGGAGGCATGAAACAGATTCTTCCTCACACTCCTCAGAAGGAATCAACTGTCAGACATCTTTATTTTGTATTTTTAGCCTCCAGAACTATGAAATAATAATTGTCTGTTATTTAAGTCACCTAGTTTGCAGACTTTGATATGGTAGCCCTGACAATCTAACACAGCATCTTACATGAAACAAGTTACTTATAAAAATAAACAGAAAAAAACACCAAAAAGATGAAGACGGCTTTAAAAAGCTTTGTGCTTCAAAGGTCACTATTAAGAAAATGAAAAGATAAACCATGAAAAGGAAGAACATATTCGCATATATCAGATAAAGACCTTTTACCTAGAAGGTAAAATGTATTCTTGCAAGTCAATACATAAAGACAAATAGCCGAACTAAAACATGGGCAGTAAACCTATACAGACTGTTCTCCAATGGATATGTACAAATGGCCAGTAATCACATAAAAAGTACTCAATACTGTTATCTACCAGGAAATAATGCAAATAAATGCAATGAGATACTATTTTGTATCCACTAATATGAAAAAAAGAAGGTAATAATCAGGTGAGGATGTGGAAAAGTCAGAACACTCTTATATCGCTGATGGGAACAGAAAACAGTGCAGCCCCTTCAGCAAACAGTGTGGCAGCTCCTCAAATAATTAAATATAGAGTTACCGTATGGCTCAGCAATTCCTCTCTGAAGTATGCACCAAGACACATGAAAACATATGTCCAAGCAAAAACTTAGACATGAATGTTTATAGCACAATTATTTGTTATAAGGAAAAGATGGAAAAAAATCTCCATTAACTGATGAATGGTTGAAATAAGTGGTAAATAAATATATAATATATATACATATACTAAAATATTATTCTGCTATAAAAGGAATAAAGTTAATGAAGTACTGATGCATGCCATAGCATATTCAAAACAAAAGCATTATGCTAAGTGAAAGAAGCCAGTTACAAAAGATCTAGGTTACATTAAACTTTTAAATGCAGTGTCCAGAGTAGGTGTGTCCAGAGTATAGATTAGAAAATAGTGGTCAGAAAATAGATTAGCGATTGCTTAGTCCTTAGGGAGTAGAGTGTGATGGGGTGATAGCTAAAGGATACATGCAATATTTCTGTTTGAGGGGATATGAATGTTCTGAAATTGACTGTAGTGATACTGCCACTCACCAGTTATGAAATGATTTCAACTTAAAATGGAACCTAAAAAGAGGAAATAAAATGGAGAACCTCATGCATGCAACCTCAGTAAAATGAAATTTAAGAACTAAGACATCGATTTCCCACAATCTTGTTATTGACAGAAAACTGAAACTTAACCACTCAACTAATGAAAATCTACCAAGAACCTCTCCCCACTCTGAAGCCAATGATCGTGCTGCTTGGACTCTAGCTGAACTCCCCATCCCTTCTTTGCACTCCTTGCCCATGAATGCAGCCTGCCCCCAAACATACAAAATTATATGCTTAATTTGCATATCCCAAATTACAGTTTCTCTGCTGTTCACAAATAAACTCAATTTTTGGTAATTTGAGCTTACCTCAGTCTTCCTCTTTATTCAGGTTGAATGTAATAATAACTATTGAATTTTACATCTACAAACATAATAAGAGGAAAGTTATTTTGAAAAAGAAGAGGATAAACTGGCATTAGTTTTTCTATTTTCCCATTAAAGCTGAAAGGTTAAACCTCACCTAAATATCTGTCTCTTTTCTATGCCATTCTCCCAGTTTTCTCAATTTATATTGCCTTATTTTATCTGTTTAACTTGGATACTCCAGCTCACTAATTCTCTTTATTCTTTACTGTCTTGATTAATAAAATATTTTAACCTCACATTTGTACGGTACTGTTTCTGAGTGATGGATGATGGGATGACATTTTGTGTCTGGGTATTAACACTTGAAGAAAGATTGTATACTATTTTAACCCTTAGAAAGCTTTCTTATACTGCTAGTTGATTTTTGCTAAATCATTTAGCAGAAAGGAGCTACTGAATCAAGAAAAATGAAACTATCTCACAGGAGCAAAGTTTGCATTTGCGTGCTTGCTTTCCACACATCTTCCATTATGAAACCTCCCCTTAGACATACACATATATGCATATAAACACACATATACACATGTACATGCTGCAGATTTGAAGAGGTGATCATTAAAGAGGAAAATAAAAGAGGGGAATTTGGGGAACTACTTCATGGCAAAAGATGTTATGGTCACTTGTTTTGTAGAGAAGAACACAGGCAAGTGACATTCTTCCTAATATCATTCACCCTGTAAGTAGTGAAACTGGCACTTGAACCGAAGTAGTCCGGCCTCAGAAGATTTGATATTAACCACTATGCTTAATTCCTTTCAACAACAATTTGGAAAAAGCAGTTTCTTCCCTGTAAATTAGCTATAAATGTATAAAATTGCAATGCAAAATAGTTCTTATTCATTAACAACATATTAAACTGTAGAAACCTTACTAATATATTTAAGAAAAAATGGTGAAAAGCCTATGTGATCAAACCCTTGTCAGAGGTATTACTAGCAAATACATGTTCCCATATAGTTGGTTCCCTTTTCATTTTGCTGATTTTTTTCTTTAGCTGTGCAGAAGCTTTTTCATTTGATGTAGTCCCAATTGTTAATACTTTCCTTTATATCCCTTGTTCTAGGTGACATATTGGAGAAAATATTGCTGTGTAGAATATCTGAAATTTTCCTGCCTATGTTTTTCCAAAATATATAAAGAACTCACATGACTCCAATCCAGGAAGACCAACAATCCAATTTAAAAATGGGAAAAGGACCTTAACAGACACTTCTCGAAGGAACACATACAGAGGGCCCAGAAACATATAAAAGGATGCTCAGCATCGCTAGCCATCAGAGAAATGCAAATTAAAACCACAATGAGATACCACTTCACAGCAGTCAGAATGGCTATCATACATGAATCAACAAGCAATAAGTGCTGGTGAGGTTGTGGAGAAAAAGGAACCCTTGTGCGCTGTTGGTGAGAATGCAGAATGGTGCAGCCACTGTGGAAAACAGTTTGGAATTTCCTCAAAAAACTAAAAATGGAACTGCCTTTTGACTCAGCCATTCCACTGCCGGGGTTATATCCTAAGAATCCTGAAACACCAATTCAAAAGAACCTATACACCTCGATGTTCATAGCAGCACAATTTACAATAGTCAAGAGCTAGAAACAGCCTAAGGGCCCTTCAGTAAATGAGTGGATCACAAAACTGTGGTACATTTACACAATGGAATACCATGAAGCAGAAAGAAAGAGGGAACTTCTACCTTTCACCACAGCATGGATGGAACTGGAGAGCATTATGCTAAGTGAAATAAACTAGGCGGTGAAAGACACATACCATATAATTTCACCAATAAGAGGAATCTAATCAGCAAAACAAACAAGCAAGCAAAATAGAATCAAAGACATGGAAATAAAGAACAAACTGATAGTGACCAGAGGGGCAGGGGGCAGGGGATAACAGGGGAAAGAAGGGGAAAGGTCATCAAGGAATATGTATAAAGGACACATGGACAAAGACAAGGGATGGGGGAGGATTGAATGTGGGAGGAAGGGGTAAGTAGGGCAAAGGAAAGTAATGGGGGAAATGGGAACAACTGCAATGGAACAACAATTAAAGAAAAACAACTATCTGAAAACTAGACTGAACAACAGAAATTTATAGTGAAAAAAAAAACATATTATATTCCTGGATGGGAACAATCAATAGTCTTTAGATGTAATTTATTATAAATGAATATATATTTAAAATATATGTATATATTAGGTTGATTCATAATTACTTGATATTTTTGTGGGTTTAAAAACTGGAAAGATTAGCAATTTCAGATGGTTCAATATAAACATTTTTTCACAATTCCAGAAGTATTTTTAAATTGACTAAAGAGAAATTAATTATTAAATTCTCTTAATAAGAGAACTTAAGAGAAACTTAACACAAGAGAAAATATGCAGAATAGACCAAGAAAAGTTGTTTAAAAAAATTAAGACTTGTGAGGTAGGATTTGACTTACTATGTAATCAAACATTTATTTTAAGCTATAGAAATGAAAACTATGTGATTTTCGTGAAGAAATACCAAAGTCAATTAAGAGAAAAAATAAAGAATTAAGAAAGAAAACAATTTATACATGGCAATTTAGTATATGAAATAGATGGCACTTCAAATTCATGCAGAAATGAGTTAATAAAAGTTATGTGGTAGAGTTGGAAAGATAAAGTCCATAAAAACTGGTTTTGGTTAAAAAGTACACATTAAAAAACTTGCCAATAGAACAAGGACGTAAATTGAAAATATAAGATGCAAATTATTTATGATTAGTATGAAGACTTAAGACACAAAATCCAGAGTGTACAAAGGAAAAGGTTATTAGGATGTATAGATTTTAAAACTTGTAGAAAAATGAAAGCACAGGCAACTGATACGGAGAATACATTCACAGCAGCATAATATATAAGATTACTTACTATAAACCTGCTTCTTTTTTCCCTTCCACATTTTCATTACTGGAGATGGCCTTGTGACTTAATTGGTGGTCAATGGTATATGAAGGAAAATATACACAGGGTTTTCAAAGAGAGGTTTTAAATGTGTTTATGTGGTCAGAGTTGTTTTCTTGCACTTTTTGTCATTAGTATGAAGGAAATATGTCCAGGTAGCTAATGGTTTCTAGAAGGAGGCATGCAAAGGACACCTGACCTTGATCTTCAGATTAGAATCAAGCACAGCCATAACCAGGCAAAATTTGCCAAAATCCAGCCAATGGCTTGGCAACTACGATTTATGTTAAGAAGAAGCTACATGAATATAAACATTAAAAACAAGTTAAGAAGATATACAACAAACATTTAATGGTGCATAATCCAGAGAAAATGGAAGACTTAGAAGATTTAAATAGGAGTCACAAAATTATGCTGTGTGTCCTACAGTGATGTTTTTCTTCCTACAAATATAAAGGGCATACTTAAATTTATAAGTTAAAAAAGAGTAAAAATAGAAAGTTGTTTTTGGGGTCATTACTTCCTGGTGTCATTAATGTGCTATCTAACACAGCATTAGAATAAAAAATATTAAAACATTAGGAGCTCTCGTATTTTAATTCAGTTGAGATTTATTAATCATATTTAAAGATGAATAATTTCAAATACAAAGTCATTAATCTCTGAATTATAAGACGGTAGATCATTTGTGTAAAGGAGTCAGCCATGAGGTTAGCAAAGACACAATCTGAGAAGGCTTCTTACTGTGGGAGTTCCTGAGGGTTGTTTTGTAAGGTGGCTCTGGGTGCAGAGCCATTTTGAAATTTGACATTTTTATAATCTTGCCAACCAAATTGTGAAATTATTAGCACAATTATAGATAGATCTTCTTAAATGCCAGTTACTCTGCAAAAGAGTCCAGTGAAGTGAAATAAGCCAGTCAGTAAAAGACAAACAACATATGAACTCACTTATAGGAGGAATCTAATGAACAAAATAAACAAATGAGCAAAACAGAACCAGAGACATGGAAACATGGAACAGACAGCAGCCAGAGGGGAAGCCGGAGGGGGATAAGGGAGGGAAGAAGGGGAAGGGACTAGTCAAAAAATATGTGTGAATGAACAACCCACGAACATGGACAATAGTGTGTGGATGGACCGTGGGAGCAGGGGGGCATGGTGCAACAGAGCCAAAAGGGGAAAAATTGGACAACTGTAATAGAATAACAATAAAAACATTTTGAAAAACCTAATAGCATTTTCTGTTTTTTTCATACAATGGTATTATGAAATTTCTAGAAAAACAGGGTATTATATGTTTTTTTTCCTTTGAATTAGATAGGAAAAATTACTGTTTTTTCCATATCCTGTAAAGATTATTTTTATAATTCTTCTTCATAATGTGATTTTGATCATAACAATCTTAATGCCTTAGTTGTGTCTGGGTGATGTTCTAGCTTGTACCTGTAATTTATGGTTTTGGAAAGAAAGTCCCTTATAATATCCATAGCGTTTAAAATCTATATTTCAAAATTATACAGGTTCTCATGAACCATGCTTTACAAAATGCATAGTTCAGTTTTCATTTAAAATAATATTTTCAATTTTTAAAATCTTGTGATTTAAACTGTAAAGATTATTCTTATGACTTTATTTCTTTTATTTTAAATTCACAGATTTTGAGGTTCTCTTTCCTCTGAGTGTCCCTGTAATAGCTCACCCTCTATTACTTTGTACTTTAATATACTCATATAAGTATATACTCACAACTGAGTATAATACAATGAGTATAACAATGAGTATAACTTTTTTTTTAAAGATTTTATTTTTTTATTTTTTATTTTTTATTTTTCCGGGAGGGAGAAAGAGAGGGAGAGAAACAGCAATGTGTGGTTGCCTCTCACATGGCCCTCACGGGGACCTGGCCTGCAACCCAGGCATGTGCCCCGACTGGGAATCGAACTGGGACCCTCTGGTTCCCAACCCGCACTCAATCCACTGAGCTACACCAGCCAGGGCACAATGAGTATAACTTTTAACCTATTTTTGACAATATATCTTCTTTGAAAATTCTTTGGGAGATTATAAAATTATTTCTCTATGTAGAAGGAACATATAAAATTAGCTTTTTCATGATTTCTGACACAATGTGTATTAATTTTTAAATAGAAAGCATTTCTGAACATCATCCATGCATCTTTCTGAAACAGAAATAAAAGCCAAAACCAAGGTTTATAAAATATTAATTACTCATCCCTCATTATTTTGCTGACTCTAATAATATTCTTCTAATATAGTACATTATCACTTCAATTCTCAAGGTTCTGTAAATTATTCTGTAAGTTCTGTAAATTATTAATTTAATCTTTTTTATAAATTTTATATGTGTAGACTATAATTAAATAATAATTTTTATTTTATATTTATTTTAAATACGATCTATAATTATGCCCAGACTATAGCACATATAAGATATTTGTAAGGTTTTTATGTTTTGATTCCTGGGTTTCATAAATGGTAAGATTAACTTAAATGAGAAAGGTAGTATCGCTCCCAAATTTATGAACTTGACTCTGGAATTTTCACATATACAAATGCGTATAGTTATGCTAAAACTGTAAAGAAAAATATTAGCAAAAAACTAAATGCCTGCTAAAAAAGAAAAAATATTGCTCACAATGTCAGTGTTTAAACTGGTGGCATTAATTCAGTTTGCAGAGTATTTTGCAGTGTGGTCTCTCTATTTAGTGTTCAAGTGCGTCTCTCTGGTCATGGTGGCCACATGCCTGCGTGAGGAAAACACATGCAGACATCCCATTGTCATCTCAAAACCACCTACTAAATATTCAAGTGTTGACACTGAAAGGTGACAGGAAGAATCTGAGTATGCTTTAAATAGGTAAGATGTCTACGCATTTATTTACTTAATTAATTTAAAGGTAAAATGTATGAAAATTGGATAGTGCCAAAAATATAAGAAGAACCTTAGTAATACAGAAATATTTTTAAAAGGTCAAGATGCAAAGTTAAAAAATCTTTAGAAGAAAATATAACTCCTTGATAATATAACAATACATGAAAGAAAATCTTGATTGAAATGAGAGAAAATTTTTTAGGGTTAATCAAATGGAAATACCACATGCAAATAATGGGTAGGCTATAAATGAAATATAAGGTTATAAGAAAACAATTTAATTGTGAGCATTATATGCTTTTAGTTAGGCAAATATTCATGATATTTTATATTTTTACACTCAAAGTAAGGCTTTTAATATGCACTTAATCATTTTAATGACCATTACCAAGTCATATAGACAAATTTATTGACTGATCCTTAATGAATTTTCAAAAAATTGTATTTAGTTATCGACATCAATATATTGTTGGCTTCTCCATAATTATTCACTATATTATTAAGAGACATATCTACATATATAAGATTGTAAATTGGATTTACACATACATGTGTGTATATAACTTCTTAAAATTTTAGCAATGAATCTTAAGTGGAACAAAGAAACTTTTATATAATTCCAGATCTACTCACTTTCACATTGTATTTTAAGTGATGCAAGTAAAATTAATTTCATGCATATTTAGCAAAGAGACAATAGAAAATAAAACATAGGCTTAAACCAAACGGCATACTTTGTGGCAAAGTGATTATGTTACCAAGGAGACCCCAGTTATGGGACTCCCTCTCCTCAGTTCTTGTCTCACTGCTAAGAGATAAATTCAGGTGAGAGACTACACATACAGTGGGAATGAGATAGCAAGTTTATTCATGAAATACACTTGAGCATGGAAGCTATAAGTTGGGATGCAGCTAGGGGAGCACCCCAACTATTAGGATTTTAGGGATTTTATGCTTGTAGCCTAGGTTCCCCCTCCCTCTCCAGACCTTGGGATGAGTGAAGTTTCAAAGCCTTTCTTTCCCAGATTGTGGAAATAATACATACAGAATATCAAGGGCTCCCTCCTCTTGCGCTATCATGATTTTTCTTGTGATTTTTGAAATACTTGGCAAGCTTCCGAAGCCATCTCAGGACTGCTGATTAAGGAATAAGACCTGTCTCCCTCCCCATCTCTGCTTTGGTTTTCTATCTATCCTACTAACAATTACAGTAATAACCCCATGATAACTCATGGTATATTCAACTGAAAATTTGTATAGCTGAAGGAATTAAAACTAAAAGTAAAAGAAAGGGGTAAGGGAAGTGAAGAATCATTTATTGAACACCAAAATACAACAGGTACTTTACATATATATTCATATTTAATTATCAGTTCAAATTAAACAGCTTAAAATATATTCAACTTATTGTTAAGGAGCCTTGGTCTGGGGGGCTCAACTGGTAGGAGCGTCATCCCATATGCTAAAAAAAAAAAAAAAAAAAAAAAAATAGAAGAAGAAGAAAATAAAAGAAGAAGGAGGAGGAAGAGGCGAGGGAGGAGGAGAAGAAGAAAGGAAAGGAAGAGAAAGTGCTCTCCTGGAGGCAACTAGCACCAGGCTAGGGAGCTCTGAGCCTCACATCACACCCTGAGCTGCCCAGACTAGCAAACAATACAGTCGGAATGGTTAAAGGAGATCCCAAGAAGCCAAAGGGCCAGATGCCTGCTTATGCCTTTTTTGTGCAGGCATGCAGAGAGGAACATAAGAGGAAAAAACAAAACAAAACAAAACAGAGATTCCTGTCAGTTTGAAGAATTTTCCAAGAACTGCTCTGAGAGGTGGAAGACAATGTCAAGGAAAGAAATCTAAATTTGATGAGATAACAAAGGCGATAAAGAGCACTATGATTGGAATATGAAGGATTATGGACCAGCTAAGGGAGACAAGAAGAAGAAGGACCCTCATGCCCCCCAAAGGCCACAATCTAGATTCTTCCTATTCTGTTCAGAATTCTGTCTTAAGATCAAAAATGCAAACCCTGGCATCTCTATTGGAGATGAGGCAAAGAAGCTGGGTGAGATGCGGAGTAACTTAACTGACAGTGAAAACAGCCTCACAATAACAAGGCTGCAAAGCTGAAGGAGAAGTATGAGAAGGATGTCACTGACTATAAGTCTAAAGGGAAATTTGATGGAGCAAAGGGTCCTGCTAAAGTTGCCTGGAAAAAGGTGGAAGAGGAAGACAAAGATGGAAAAGAAGGGAAAAGGAGTGGGTAGGGACTTCCACTCACCAAGGCAGGCCTGCTTATGGTTACTACTGAGTATACAATCTGCCCCCAGCAGAAGTAAACACAGAGTCCCAGATGAGTCACTACTTCCTGGGATGATTGGCCGTGTTTATTTTATACTGGACAACTTCTGTCGTAGAAAGGGCAATTGTCCTTACTTAAATAAAGATTCTACATATGGGTCTACCTTCCCTGGATGCACTGCTTCTGCCAAAACTACCATCCATGGACTTGGAAAATTCCTTATCCACACCACGCTCTTTCACAAAGCATTGCATCTAATCAAGGAACTCACTTCACAGAATTTTTTCCATTATCCTGAAGCAGCTGGCTTGATAGAACAGTGGAATGGCATTTTGAGGACCCAGTTGCAGAGCTAGCTAGGTATTACCTTGCAGTGCTGGGACAAGATCCTCCAAAAAACGATAAATGCTCTGATTCCGTGTGTAATATGTGGCACTGTTTCTTTCTCCCGTAGCCAGCATATACAGGTAAAGGGATGAAGGAGTGAAAATGAGAATGAGACCATTTACTGTTACTCCCTAATGATCCACGAGCAAAATGTTTGCTTTCTGTTCCCATGACCTGATGTTGTGCTGGCCTAGAAGTCTTTGTCCCTAAGGGAAGAATACTTGTGTCAGGAGTCATTGTTGTAATGATTCTATTGACCTGGAAGTTAAGACCACCACCTGGCTACTCCTGATCCATCCTACCTCTGAAAACATAGACAAGGAGAGGAGATACTGTATTGGGTGGGGTGATTGATTCTGGTTGCCAAGGGGAAATGAGACTGCTCTTCCACAGTGAAGGTAAGAGAGTTTAAGCTTAGAATACAGAATATAAAGCATTTTTTAGTATTACCATGTCCCATGATTAAAGTCAATGAAAAAGTACAACGACTGAATCCAGGCTTTACTACTAGTCACCCAGACCCTTCAGAAATGAAGGTTTGGTTCACTCCACCAGGTAAAGAACTATGGCCACCTGAGGTGCTTGTTGGAGACTAACAAAATACAGAGTGGGTAGTAGCAGATGGCAGTTATAAATACCAGCTTCAACCATGCAACTGGTTACAGAAATAAGAGCTGTAATTATTATGAATATGCTCTTTTTGTTGTGAATGTGTTTGTAGATAGAAAATGTGTTTCCCTCTTTATCTTTTTTTGCATTATCATTTAATATAAGATACATTGACTAATTATCAAAATATGTATTATTAATTTTACATTTTTAGTACTTAAGATATGAAATGATGAGAAGGAGGACAGGGAGGGGGAGCAGGAAGGGGGAGGTTGGAGGAGGAGGAGGAGGAGGAACAAAAAACTGTTTATCTGTCTCCTTGTAGATAGGGGAGCGCCTGTAATTGACACAGCTCTTATTTGAGAGGTGTCTGTTGCCCTCATTAGGATTAATTACACAATTGGATCATGAGCATACGCAGTCTTTCAAAGTGCTCTAGAAAATGTCAGGGCTTTACATAAAGTGGCAACGGGTGTCTGGAGCACCCTGACCTGTATCAAAGTTGTACATATTTACAAGCATTTTTAAATGAAAAGGCTCTTGTGTTCTCACATTGTGCACTTTGCTGTTGGTGTGACATGACATTTAAGGATGTCCCTGGCATTCTCATTTTTTAATCTGTAAAGTGGTGTTAACTATATGGTTATTGGCTAGAAATCCTGAGTTATCAAGTGTATAGATCTATACTTTGTAAAAAGAACAAAATAACCGAGACAAGCTCTTGATGCTCTTTGCTTGGCATTGAGGCTGTGAGGACGATGATTTGGAAGGGATGTAGTTCAGGGAGTGCACTGTGAGGCTGGACCTGTGGACACTGCAGTGGGCATCCATTTAGCTTCAGGCTGTCTTGTTTTTGTCTATAGTGACATATCATTCTGCCATTCTTAGCTGAGGAAAAGAGGGGTCAACTTGTAACAGGGTGCAGCCAAGGAGTGGGTCCAAATAGGGATTTGTAATGGGGTCCAGAACTGAAGGTGTCCAGAAAATATTAGAAAAATATATATAGGATGTCCTCACCCCCACAAGTCTGAACTGGGGGAGATGGGACTCCTGGAGCAGGGCCATTGAGAGCTGTTTTGTATAGCAGCAGCTTTGCAGGTAACCTCTGACATGGTCATTTAACATATCTATAACCTTTAACTGGTATCATAGATATGTTGAATAGCTGTGGCCATGCTTTGTGCCAGGGGGATGGAAGTGACTGCCACCCAAGATGTAACTGGGAGGCAATTCCCCCTGGATATAGCACCTGCGTGAGAGCTTGGAGATGCTTGGCTCCCTGCCATGGGGCCACATCTGCCCACAATTACCATGGCAGCCCAGAAAAGCTGGAAGAATATGAAGTGCTGGCAGGTATAGCTGATTGAAGGAGGAGTTGGAAATGGGGCTTCAGAGGAAGATTGGCTCGGGGATTTAAACCCAGGCACGGCAGCCATAACTGGGTCTGGACCACTAGGCTTTGGAGGAGTAGGGACCCCTTGGCCTGAGAGAGAGAGAGAGAGAGAGAGAGAGAGAGAGAGGACCACATGGCTTTGGGTGGCTCCCTTTTGCCACGGGGCCTAGGAAGAAGGAGAGACTTTGCCTGGAAGTAAAGGGGTGAAAGGACTCTTGCTGGTGGGCCATGAGAGGGTGCCACATGGTTTTGGATTGACTGGAGATCATGGTGGCGACACAGTGGGTGGTATTGGAACCAAGGGGCTGCTGGAATCACGGACTTCTACTTCTTTTCCTGAGATACGGTACCCTGGACTGGGCAGAGGAGAGAAGGAAGGACTGTGTGCATTTGTGGGTATTCTAGAGAACAGGTATTCCAAAGAACTTTCGTATTTTAAAGGAGACATTAAGTCATCACTCTAAGTCTGTATAACTTGTAAATAAATAATGCATTTCCTATTCACCAGTCTCTGGCATTGAGAGACGTCTTTCCATTGGCGATGAGCATAACGAACCTGGTGCGGGGTTGGGATATCCTTGGGTGTCCCCGCATTGCTCTGTAACAAGCTGACATGAGAAGTGTTTGGATGTTTTTCAGTTAAGCTGTTTGTTTTTAAACAAAGTATAGAACTTTCATTGTCAGTAAAGTGAAGAGTCTGCTACATCACTGAAAGCTCAAGAACCTTCTGTATTAAACACAATTGAAACATCTTGTTATTTTTTGTATGTTTAGAATGCTGAAATGTTTTTGAAGTTAAGTAAACAGTATTATATTTTTTTAAAAAGGAAGAAAAAGAAAATGGTTGAGGGTGTGATCCCTGGTCCCAGTCAAGGCACAAGTCTAGGTTGTGGGTTTGATCCCTGTTGGGTGCATATGGGTGGCAACTGATCACTGATCTCTCTCTCTCTCCTCTCTCTCTCTCTCTCTTTCTCCCTGCCCCACCCCTTTCCCCTAGACTTCCTCTCTTTCTAAAATCAATGAAACATATCCTTGGGTTAGAGTGAGGAATAACAAAATAAAGATAAGGAAAATTTGGCTTATTGACTACACTTCTAAAGGTCATATACTTTTATTTTTTTTTATTTTTACACTTCTTTAACATTGTAGAGATTGTGTATAAATGAAGCTCTACTTCCCTGAATCCTAATGTGATTCTCAATAGGGTGTAGTTCCACAGCTGATATTGTATTTAGATAATATCTTCTAGAAATCTTATCCAGTTACCCACAACTCTAAGAAAAATATATATATCAAGGAATCTTTACCAGGATTTTTAAGTTAGACACAAGGGTGCGAATTGCTTAAAATTGAAAAAGAAATCAAAGTAAATTGATTTTATTGAATAAAGGGGAGTATGAACTTTAAATGCTGTCTAGCTTCATCATAGTGATCCTGTAACATAATTTTTGGTCTCAGTACTTATAATCCTTGTAGTAGTTGCCAATACTGTTCACAAATGTTTATTTCTCCTGGTTCTAGACACGTGGATTGATAGCACTGCTAAAGCCCTTGAAATCAGAAAGGCTTTTCTGAAGCTCCTGAAATCACCCTGTAGAGCAGCTTCTGCTCATTAACTTGCCCATGTTTATCGTTCCAAACTCTCTCTGGATCACCATTGCTATTTGTTTGTTTTAAGGTTTGTATATTACCACAGATTTTTATAATCATTTTTGGCTTAGTGTCAAAAATGACCTCAAAAGCAAAATATAAACATGACTGTTCTTACTTGGGAATATTCTTATATACCTCCATCAATATAGAACACCAAAAATTGACTGCCTGCCTAAGTATTCTCAAGGATTGAATTTAGTCATCTTCAATGAGGTGTAAACTAGAAATAAATTTTATTTGAAGGAACCACAAACAAAATAAGGCATTAGAGAGAATATATATAAAGCTAGTAGATAAGATCTGATATAGGGAAAGTAAATTACATTTGAATGGATTAGGTTTGTGAATTTATCTTTTAGGTCAAGGACAATGTAGATGCTATTTTTTTTTCCCCTCTCCTAAATCCCATCTGTGACTCTTTGCAGCTAAAATGTACTGTCTTCTGAGCGAGCCTTTGTTGTCACAGCAGTGAAGTGAAAGGCTTTCCAGAGCAGCCTTATAGCGCCCTCTATTGATGTTTTCAATCATTCACATCATTTCAGGAAGAGAAACCAGAATGATATTTTAAACGTCTTGAAATAATCTTCTGTAGAGGGAGTGAAAATAATTTTATTATTTTCATGATATACATTTCACTCCTTAAAACTTGTATAAACACATTACTATAATACCAGATTTTCTTTCATCAACTGTAGATTTCCTTAACTGGAAGTGCTTTAAAACAAACACACACACACACAGAAAGTTAACACAATTGAAAAATGCAAGTTTATTATGAAATTTAGTCGTTTAGTGCATAAAAAACTGAATACATAGATAAGTAGCTGGGAATATTCCAGTCACTGTTTGCAGCCTGCAGCACAAACACTAGCTAAATCTTTTACTGTGATGCTTTGAAATTATTTTATGGTATCTAACTAAACACTGGAAAAAAGTTACACTTGATTAGACTATCACATTGTTGCATTGATCACTAGTCATCCTTAGTTTTTTTCCCCCCTCCAGGTTTTAATGCTTCAAAAATTTAAGTTTACATTTTTATTTTATCTATAAAACAGCATTTAATGATTTTAAATATGTGTGCTGATTTAATACAAAATAACTTTAAAGTAAAGTTGGCTCATTTTTTAATGCTAAACTTTGAAGATAAAACATGACTTGGTTTAATATAATAAACTAATACAGGCTTGGCAAAATTACTTATTTTATTTGCATTTTATTCTTTACCCCAAACCCCTTTTTCTCATTTTCTGTATACCAGCTGAAACCTCTTAAACTTTTAATGATAGTTTGGGAAGAATGCAATTTCGCTTTGTTAATAACTTTGCCCTCGTATAGGAGGTGGACAGTCATTCCCATAATGCAATGAGGCAAGTAAAAATGATTAGGAGAGATATATTTCTAATGCCTGCTGAGTCATCTTTCCCTTTTGATTCTTTTATATTATATTTATTGGGATTACACAGCACACTATAAATATTTACTTTAAAGGTACCAAAACAAAAACAAAACCAAGAGCTAATTACAGATTATATGAAAAAGTTTCTCTTTATTAACTTAAAAAATTATAAAGCACCAGCTCTCTGACCATAATTACTAATGCAATAATCTAAAATTTTAATCTAAAATTATTATTATTATTAAAATTATTAATCTAAAATTGAATAATCTAGTTTTCTTATATGATTAGACAGATAATGGATTTAGTTATTCAGACACAAAATTTCCACAGGTTACTTTCTACATCTTCTGTAGGGGTCCCTCAGTAAGTATACTTTCTAAATACTTATCTTGTATTTACTTAGTACTGGCTACTAATTTGACTTGAAACTTTATGTATATAACTCTGGATGTATTTTGACCAATGTAATTAGTTCAACATTTATATTTTATTGATAATCCTTTTTATTTTTTTCTGTGTCTCTGAGAAATCTAATCCTGGAATAGAAAGGACATATGAAAGGAATATAAGTTTCTCTTTTTACTACTCTTTACTAAAAGTAAATCTTTTAAAAGTATATTTATTTATTTATTTTTATTGTTGTTCAATTTGAGTTGTCCCCATTTTCCCCCATTGGTCTCCCCTGCCCTACCCACTCCCACCTCCCACATTCAATCCTCCCCGCCCCCCC
>PVJI01027936.1:0-17073 GCA_004026765.1 Micronycteris hirsuta
TTACATTTGTGACAACGTGGATGGACCTGGAGGGTATTATGCTAAGTGAAATAGGTAAGACAAGAAAGACAAATACCATATAGTTTGTGGAATCTAGAGAACAAAATAAACAAACAAAACAGAAACAGACTCAAACACAGAGTGAACAAACTGCAGGCTGCCAGATGGGAGGGAGTGGGAGAGTGGATGAAAAAGGTGAAGGGAGTAAGAAGTTACAAAATAGTCAACAGGGGTATAAAGTACAGCGTAAAGAATATAGTCCGAATATTGTATTAACTATGTCTGGTGCCAGGTGGGTACTAGACTCATCAAGGGGATCACTTTGTAAATTATGTAATTGTCTAACCACTATGCTGTACACCTAAAACAAATACAAAACATTTTTTAAAGGTCAAATCCACAAAAATAAAGTTATGAAGAGACAGCAAAAGTAGGGAAAAAAAAAAACATCTCAGAACAATCAAAAGCCCTGAAACAAGTGGCTTCAGAGGTGAATTTTACTAAACATTCTGAGAAGAACTAACACCTCTCCTTCTCAAACTATTTCATAAAATTCAAGAAGAGGGAATGTTCCCAAACTCATTTGATGGAGTCAGCATTATCCTAAATCCAAAATCAGATAAAGATACTACAAGAAAAAACTTATAGCCCAATGTCACTGATTAACATAGATACTAAAATCCTCAACAAAATATTAGCAAACCTAATACAGCCATGCATCAAAAAGATCATACACCATGATCAAGTGGTATTTACTCTGGTAATGGAAGATGGTATGGCATTCACAAATCAATTAATGTGATTCATCACATAAACAACATGAAAGACAAAAGCCTCATGAATATATCAATATATGAAGAAAAACTTTTTGATAAAATCTAGCACCCATTTATGGCAAAAGCAAAATGGAATGGAGGGAACATACCTACATGTAATGAAGGCCATAGATGACAAACCCACTGCCAGCATGATATCCAATGTGCAAAATCTACAAACATTTTCCTTAAGATTGGGAACAAGAAGGGATGTTTTCTTTAACTCTCTTATTTAACATACTATTGAAAGTCCTAGCCACAGCAATCAGACAAGAAGAAGAAATAAAAAACATAAATATTGGAAAGGAAGAAGTAAAACTGTCTTTATTTGCAGATGATATGATACTATACATAGAGAACCCCAAACAAATGAGAAATGAATTCAGCAAAGTAGTAGGAAACAAAATTAATATTCAGAAATCAGTTGTATTTTTATATTCCAGTAACAAAATAACAGAAAGGAAAATTTTAAAAATGCCATTCAAAATTGCTTCAAAAAGAATAAAATACCTGGGATTAAACCTAATGTAGGATATAAAGGACATGTACTTAGAAAATTATGACACTAAAAAAAGAAATTGAAGAAGATATGAATAAGTGGAAGCACATACCATGTTCATGGATAGTAAAAATTAACATCATTAAAATATCCTTACTACCCAAAGCAATCTATATGCAATGCAGTTCCTATCAAGATTCCAATGATGTATTTCACAGAACTGGAGCAAATATTTCAAAAATTTATATGGAACCACAAAAGGTGCTGCATAGCAATAGTGGCCACAAGAAGAAGAACAAAGTTGGAGGAATCACACTACCTAATATCAAACTATAATAGAAGGCCATCTTAATCAAAACAGTATGGAATTAGCAATAAAATTCACATACATCACTGGAAGAGAGTAGACAGCCCACAAATAAATCCACAACTTTATAGTCAATTAATATTTAACAGAGGAAGCAAGCACATAAAAAGAGTTAAGATAATTCATTCAATAAATGGTAATGGGAAAATGGGAAAGAGCATGCAGAAAAATGAAACTAGACCACCTTCTTACACCACACACAAGAGTAAATTTAAAATGGATCACAGACTTAAATTTTAGACATAAAAGCATAAAAACCCTAGAAGAAAACTTAGGCAGTAAAATCTCAGACATTGCTCATAAAAATTTTTATCATATATAGCTCCCATGCAAGGGATATAAATGAAAAAAATAAACAAATAGGACTTCATCAAACTAAAAAGTTTTTGTACAGCAAAGTAAATCTTCAACAAAATAACAAGACAACCCAAAGAATAGGAGAATATATTTACCAATATATCTGATTAGGGATTAATATTCAAAATTTATAAAGTATTTACAAAATTCAACACCTAAAAACCAAATAACCTAATTTAAAAAATGGGTAAAGGATCTGAAATGACACTTCTGCAAAGAAGATTTACAGATTGCCAATAAACATATGAAAGGATGCTTAACGTCAAAAAAAATATGAAAATATGCTCAATGTCATTAATCATCAGAGAAATGTAAATTAAAACCATAATGAGGTAACATATCACAATCTCTCAGAATGGCTATCATCAATACATGAACAAACAAGAAGAGCTGATGAGGATGTTGAGAAAGACGAATGCTTTTACACTGTTGGTGGGAATGTCGATTGGTGTGGCCACTGTGAAAAGCAGTATGGAGATACCTCAAAAAAATAAAAATGGATCTACTTTTAGTGACCCAACAGTCCCACTTCTGGGAATATATCTGAAGGAACCCAAAACACTAATTTGAAAGAACATAAGCAACCCTTTGTTCATTGCAGCTTTAGTTACAATCACCAAGACATGGAAACAGCCCAAGTGTCCATCAATAGATGAATGGATAAAACTATGGGACATTTACACAGTGGAATTCCATTCAGCTGTAAAAAAGATAATTTTACCCTTTGCAGCAGTATGGATGTACCTGGAGAACATTATGTTAAGTGAAATAAGCCAGTCAGAAAGACAAAAATACCATATAATTTCACTCATATGTGGAATCTAATGAACAAACTGAACTAACAAGCAAAACAGAGGCAGACTCATAGATGGGGAACAGATGACAGCTATGTGGGGAGAGAGTGGGGAAGTGAAGGAGTGGAGATGTTGGGCAAAAAAGGAAAAGGATTCATGGGCATGGACAACGGGGTGTTGCTGGCTAGGGAGAGGGGGGTACTAGGGGACTAAATGGTAATGGAGAAATATAATAACGATTATATGATCTCACCTTTAACTGGAACATAATCAACAAAAGAAAACAGCAAGAAAAACATAACCAGAGACATTGAAATTAACAACAGTCTGACAGTGGCCAGAGGGGAGGGGGGAGGGGACAATGAGGAGAAGGGTTTTCAGGAACCACAATAGAGGACATATGTACAGAACCAAGGGGGAGGAGGGAGACAGAGAAGGGAGGTGGGGTTGGAGGGGGTGGGGGGATGGGAGGGGAGAGGATGCAAACAACTATAATTGAAAAACAATAAAGTAATTAAAAATAAATAAAAATATATAAATAAATAAAATATTTTTTTAAATTTCAAATTGTTCCCCTTTTTCTTTTGCTATTCTCCCTTTTGAATTTATGATTTTCATTAGTAATATTTCATTCCTTTCTCTTTATCTGTTGTGTATCTACTATAGGATTTTGCTTTGTGGTTACCATAAAACTTACATAATATATCTTAAAACAGTAATTTTAGCTGATAACAACTAAAATTTAACTGCATACAAAAGTCTCTACCATCCCCACATTTTACATTCCTGATGCCACAATTTACATCTTTTATATTGCATGTGTTACATTGATTATTGTGGATAAAACTACTTTTAATATCTTTGTCCTTTAAAAATTTGCTAGATATAAGTGATTACACACCACTATTACAATATTATTGTATTTTAACTATATACTCTGATCTATAAATAAGTTTTATACATTCTTAACTTTTTCACAGTAGTAATTAGTGTCTTTTTATTTGAACTTGAAGAACTCTCATTAGCATTTTTTTGTAAGGCAGTTCTAGTGATGGTGAACTCTCTCAGCCTTTGTTTGGACAAGTCTTTTTCCTTCATTCATTTCTGAAGGGCAGCTTTGCCAGGTGAACTGTTTTTGATTAGTGGGGATTTTTCCCCATAATTTTGAATATATTATCTGACTCTCTCCTAGACTGCAAGAAGTCTGCTGAAAAATTCATTCATAGCCTTATGAGGAGGGTTCTCTTGTATGTGATGTTTCTTCTCTTCCTGCTTTCAAAATTCTCCTTTGGTTTTTGACAGTTTTATTATAATGTGACTCACTGAACTTCTCTTGGATTTAATTTGTTTGTAGAATTAAGAATTTCACAGGCCAGGGTTATTCCTGTTTCATCCCAGATTTGGAAAGCTTTTAGCAATTATTTTTTCAAATAATTTTCTTCCCATTTCTCTTTTTCCTGTTAGGGCTCCAATGATGTGTACACTAAACAATTTGAGCTGTCTTATAATTCATCTATGTTTTCAGTGGTCTTTTTCATGATTTTATCTTTTTTTAATACTTTGGATAGTTTCAAATAACTTGTCTTCAAGTTCACAGATTCATTGTTCTACTTGATGAAATCTATAGTTAATACTCTCTATTGCATTTTAAAATTTTATTTATTTTGTTGTTCAGCTCCAGAATTTTTGGGGGGTTCTTTTTTGATTTCCATCTCTCCTTTGAATATATTATTTGGTTCATATATTTTCCTTATTTAATTGAGTTGTCTCTGTTTTCTTGTAGTTCATGATATTTATTTTAACAATATTTTGAAATATTTTCCAGTAATACATAATTCTCTATTTTCAGGGTTAGTTACTAGAAATTTTTGTTCTTTTGGTGGCATCATCTTTCCTTCATTTTTCATGTTCATTGAAGTTTTGAATTGCCATCACATTTCAAGAAAGTCACCACCTAAAATTTTTATTGACTGGTTTTAAGAGAGAAATACCTTCACCAGTCAGGGGCCTTGAGAGTTTTCTATGGATGCATCCACTCTTAATTCCATTTTTAACATAAAATTTTATGCTTTCTGTCAATCCTACAAAGCCAGGTACTGAGAACTTCTTTGTTTTCCATAGCATGGTACCCTAAAATATTCAGTATGTGAGCTTATTCTTAGTTCCTCAGATTCAGGCCAATTTTCTGTACATACTCAAGGGTTCTCTGTAAAATATTTCACTGAGTATCCATGGGAGCACATGCCAAGAGTTAGTGGGGTGAGAGTCGAGTCATTAGGGAGATCCATGGGCCCATTGGGGACATACACAGGCAAGACATCACTAGAAATACAAGAGTGGGATTTCTTCTTCTTTTTTTTTAAGATTTTATTTATTTATTTTTAGAGAGAGGAGAAGGAAGGGAGAAAGAGCAATGTATGGTTGCCTCTCACTGGGTACCTGGCCCGCAACCCAGGCATGTGCCCCGACTGGGAATTGAACCGGGACATTTTGGTTCCCAGCCTGCGCTCAATCCACTGAGCTACCCCAGCCGGGCTATTTATTTATTTTTAGACAGAAGGGAAGGGAGGGAGAAGGAGAGGAACAGAAACATCAATGTGTGGTTGTCTCTCATGTGGCCCCCACTGGGGACCTGGCCTGAAACCCAGGCATATGCCCTGACTGGGAATCAAACCGGAGACCTTTTGGTTCACAACCCACACTCAATCCACTGAGCTACACCAGCCAGGGCAAGGGTGAGATATCTGATGGAGTCCACAAAGCACTTTTGTAGTATGACTGCAGATCACTTTGTGGCATAGAGTAGTGATGAGATTTCATCCCACAAAATCCATGGGGGACCACAACCAAACGGGTGAATCAATCTCACACAGAGACACACTTGGAGAAGGAAGTCCGAGTGCCACGGGTCTTTCCCTTCTGGTCTGGAAAGGCCCTGGGTGTAGCTCAGATGGGCTTTTTATTAGAAGTTTTAGGATACGTTTGCATTGGATTGGTTATTCATGAACTCATGCTAGAACATGGGTCTTCAGCTAGGTCATAAAGATATATGGGAAGGGGATAGATAGGAGGGAGGTTTACTCAGTAAGGTAAACATTTGGGGTACAGAGCATTAGAATGTAAATTCAGGTCCGGTGGCAGACAGGACTGGGGCAGTACATTAAACAGGAGACAAGTAAATTGAGGGTAAGCTAGCTAGGGTTGTTAACTTTTAGGACCATAAAACTTTGAGGCAGGGAAGAATTTCAGGAATCTATTAACCTAAGCTTCTTGACTCCGGGGAAAGAGACTCAACAAGGCAAAGAATTTCTTAAGAAATATTTTTGCCAAATTCCCATTAGAGAATTCTTTTTTCCATGGACATGAGTTTACGCTGGCCCACACGGGAGTGTTTATTCTCACATGGAGTCTTGCTCAGACGCGTGAATCCCGGGACTGCATATCGTCATGAATGTGAAAAGAATTCCTGCCACAGAGTAGCACCTTACTCTATGCTCTTCTAATAGGAAGGTATTACACATTCATGGGCCTTCTTCTACTTCCCAGGGTAGCCATTTGGACAGTCTTTCAACCATAGCTCCCAAACAAAAGGTTTCAGTCATGCATTCAGACCCAAGAGCCATCTTCCAAGAAGGTATTTCCATTACCTGGAAAATGACCTGAGATGAAATTAGGTATATGGCCAGATATACAGGAATGGGCACAATAGGTTTACAAGTAAATACAAGTAATATAAGTAAATGATACAATAATTAATAAATAATAAAATAATGAACTCTGTTTTACAAGTCAACACTGTAAACCTACTTTTCCCCACCTCTGTATTTTATATATCCATAAATATGTATTTTGAAACATTATACAACTTATGAAATTAGCATAGTTGTTAATGTTCTATTCCCTAAAATGAAAAAGACATCTATCACCCAACATTTATAAAACAATATTATTACCTGGAAAGTACCAGTGACATATTTAATAGATAGAGAACAAATATTTCAAAAATTTACAAGGAATCATAAACAACCCCAATTAGCTGCAGCGATTTTGAGAAAGAAGAAGAAAGTAGGAGGGATCACAATACCTGATATCAAACAGCATTACAAGGCCACTGTAATCAAAACAGCCTGATACTGGCATAAGAACAGACACATAGAACAATGGAACAGAAAAGACAGCCCAGAAATAAATCCAAGTCTCTGTGGCCAATTAGTATTTGACAAAGGGGGAAAAAGTATAAAATGGAATAAAACAGCCTCTGAAACCAATGGTGTTGGGAGATCTGGACAGATACATGCAAAACAAAATGAAACTCGAGCACCAACTTCCACCATAAACAAAAATAAATTCAAGGTGGATAAATACTTAAATATAAGTCATGACACCATAAAAGTCCTAGAGGAAAACATTGGCAGGAAAATCAGATATTCAATGCAGCAATGTTTTCACCAATATGTCCCCTGGAGCAAGGGACATAAAGGGAAGAATAAACAAATGGGACTTCATCAAATTAAAAAGCTAAAGAAAACAGCATTAAAATGAAAAGAGAAAAAATATATGGGAAAACATATTTGCCAATGACATCTCAGACAAGAGTTTGATATCCAAAATATATAAAGAACTCAGATGACTCCACTCCAAGAAGACAAAAAACCCAGTTAAAAAATGGGTAAAAGACTTGAACAGACACTTCTTCAAGGAGGACATACAGAGGGCCCAGAGACAAATGAAAAGATTTTCAGTATTGCTAGACATCAGAGAGATGCAAGTTAAAAACATAATGAGATACCACTTCACACTCGTGAGAATGCCATCATAACCAAATCAACAAACAACAAGTTTTGGTACAGTTGTAGCAAAAAGGGAAGCCTAATACACTGTTGGTGGGAATGCAGACTGGTGCAGCTACTGTGGAAAACATTACAAAATTTCCTCAGAAAACTACAAATGGAGCTGCCTTTTGACCCAGCAGTTCCACTGCTGGGATTATACCCTAAGAATCCTGAAACAACAGGTTAAAAGAACCTGTGCACCCCAGTGTTCATAGCAGCACAATTTACAATAGCCAAGAGCTGAAAGCAACCAAAGTGCCCATCAGTAAATGAATGGATCATAAAACAACTGTACATTTACACGATTGAATACTATGCAGCAGAGAGAAAGAAGGAGTTTCTACCCTTTGCCACAGCACGGATGCAACTGGACAGCATTATGCTAAGTGACATAAACCAGGCGGTAAGGGACAAATATCATCTCACCTTTATGTGGAACTTAATTGCCAAAACAAACATGCAAGCAAGATATAACCAGAGACATTGAAATTAAGAACAATCTGACAATAACCAAAGTGAAGCTGGGAGGGGATAATGTGAGGGGAAGGAGGAAAGGGTTTTCAGGAACAACTATAAAAGACACATGGACAAAACCAAGCGAGGGTGGCAGCAGGGAAGGAAGGTGGGTATGGCTAGAGTTTGGGGCAATTGGTGGAGGGTAAATGCAGACAACTGTACTTGCACAACAGTGAAACAATTTAAAAAAGCAAACAAACAAAAAAACAATATTATTACCTGGAGAAAGTTTAAATTTCTTTACTATATTTAACAAAAATATTTTAATGAAGGTAATTGTAAATATTCTTTCTCTGCTATGCAATAAAAACAACTACAGAAAAGGTAAATTTTCTATCCCTATTCAACCATGGAAAATGACACACACACACACACACCCCTTACTCCACACGTGCATTAACACCTGCATTGGAAAAAAACTGAAAAATAAAATATTTGCTTAGCATAGAAACATATTTGCAAGAATCTTACTTTCCTAAATATTATTTCATTTGTAGACACTTGTTATGGTGTCAAACATTACCTAAATTAAAATGTTTATTCAATCCTTATGGTAAAACAAATGTTTGTTTCTGGTCCAGTCTAAATATACAAATGTTCCTGCAAGTGTTCCGTAGGCCAGCTGCTAGCATTCCTTTGTAAACTTTCTTCACCAGAGATTTTGTCTCCAATGGTTACCTATTTGAAAACATTTGCAAGCATGTATAAAGTAGAATATTATACCGGATTTCAAATGTATCATAGTCTTCATATTTTTATTTCTGTGCATAAAAATATTATATGTGTATGTTCCTGTTAATTAATGGATACAATTAATTTAAAATGAAATGCTAAGAAGATACTATACTTACCAATTTCTTAAAGAGGAACAAAAATGCAACTGAATACAATTATTTATTTGATACAGATCAGTAAGAAGACTAGCATATAAAATCATGACACATCATTTCCTGTAGTAATTGGTAATCTAAGTACTTCTGTCAGACTTTATTATGTATATTAGAAACTATTCAACCAAATATAAGAGGAAAGATATTTAATATAGACTATTAGATTCTTACAAATACTTGGGAATGGCAGGGGATGAAGGCTCCAGCCTGAGCTTTCTGGATTGAGTCCCTGAATAAAACCTCAAAACTAGCTTTCCAAGGAAAGTGCAGCTCTGCTTCAATCCAAAGCCAGAAATACAGATGTGACACCAACTACTCACTCCAGCTCTACCAGCATTCAGGGCTCAGGGAACCCATTCTAGCCCCAGGATTGCAATTTCTCAATCTTGTCATCACCAACAAAGTTTATGTCCAGTATCCCCTAAGCTGGGGCTTGAGGACCATTACCACCACTCCTGAAATACCAACAGCTTCTGTGACAGTACTTGGATGGAAACAATGAAATGTCCATCCCCTCCATCTTTTAAATCTCAAGAAGGGGTAACAGTCTGGTGAGAGCTAAGATACATATAAACGCTAGAGAAATCCAGAAATTTTAGAATTGTAGTTTCTAGATTGAGTGAGCTTTGAAATAAAGGAATCAGAATTGAGTAGATTAAGCTCATCAACTGAAACATTTCCAGAGAATTCACATTAAAAAAAACACCACTTGTCAACTCCATAACCTCATTTCTGTAACAGATTTTCCCTTAAAGATGCAATCAGCCAATGATGGAATTTCAAATTTTGAGTTGCCAAGTGAGATTGCCCAATAATTCTAGCAAAATATGTTCATGAGCCCCTTTGCCATGGTGACCTAACTGGTCCCTTGAGAAAACTTAAACTGCTGCTTGTGCATAGGATCATCTTTAATTATTTTTAAAAAGACTTTATTTGGTGTCAATCGTAAAATATTTCAAATGTAAGAGCTCAATCAGGAAGCATGAACAGCTGTTACTATTATTTATTTTGTGGACGCTACTGTAATAAAAGCATGATACTGTTTCTGGTACCTGGAATATTACTAAGTAACCAGAAAATACAGTGTTAATTTATCTATTGTTTTACCTTTATAAAAATTAACGTGTGTACATATTTGACCTGACTACCTTGAACTGGAGTCATACAAACCCTCCAGCTCTGAGTCAAAGTAATCATGCTAGGGTTTCACATGACAGTGCTTGCTTCTCTATAGCAATGACAAAATGCAGATGGGTCCCTAGGTGGTACCAAGCATGCAAACAAGATAGTGGGACATGAGTTCAAAGTCAGGTGCAGTCTCACGGAGCTGTCCATGGGTCCCAGTCATTTGAAACACTCTATGCTCTTCACAGTGGAAGACAAGTACTTACTCCCTCAACTGAAACACAGCTAATTCCTGGGAGGTCTTCCTGTCTACTTGGTGTGCTGCTGAGGTCTCTTTGTTCATCAAGGGACTGGTATAGCTACCACCTTTGAGTTTGAACCCCGGAACCTGAGAAAGTATTTTACCTGGGTCAGCCCTCGATTTGGAGTTCTGCCTCTGCCTTTACAACACAATAGTACTTGTTGGGTCTATGGCACATCAGGATGGTCTATAGGTTGTTTAAAAGCCTGTAGAAGAATCATACTTTTATAATTTCAAAGCAAGAAATTATCTTCTCTGGAAAATTTCTCATGTTAAGAAACCACTCTAGCGGGAATGAAGATGGTGGTGAGGTAGGAGGGAGCAGAGTCCAGTTCTCCCTGTGCCCAGCTGGAACACCTAGCCAATGTTCTAAGGAACAGAATGAACAGCCAATGGAATACCAGCTTATGTGAAGTTTGGAGGCTAAAAATTGCATAAGACATTGAAAAACAGATGGTGAGGAGATTGCACTGGGATGGTAAGGTCCCTGGGATCTGTTCAGGGACCAAGGCTGCTGTGGACCCTGGGCTGGCACCTGTTGCAGTATATGGGGAGGAGAGAGCTGGGAGGGGAGCCTAGCACCAGGAGGGACCTGGATGCTGGAAGTCTCTTGGAGGAATAGAGATGAAGTGGGAGAC
Organism: Micronycteris hirsuta; assembly: GCA_004026765.1. Lineage (NCBI taxonomy): Eukaryota > Metazoa > Chordata > Mammalia > Chiroptera > Phyllostomidae > Micronycteris > Micronycteris hirsuta. The sequence goes on from PVJI01027936.1 coordinate 11,135, forward strand.
ACACAGAGGCAGTATACATCTGCTGGGACTATGGATGCTGGCACCAGAGAAACTGAGGTGCCAGGTGATACCTGGAGAAGGGAGGAATTGGGCGGTGTTGGACCCTGACACAGATAGTCTCTGGACTGGTTGGAAAGTTGGGCCCTGTGAAAAGCTGTGTACTTGTTAAGAATGGTGGGCAGCTGCTTTGTTAGGATCTCTCCAGCAGCAGGTGACTCGCCCTGAGGGTGATTTCAGCTGTGCATGACCAGAGACTGAGTGGGTGAGTGGAACCATGCATCTGGCTTGTCTTGGGTTCCATGACTGAGACTGACTCACACTGTGAGCAGTTGAGTAGCTGCTTTGAGGTAGGCAGCTCATGGAAGACATAGGTTGGAAGCCTGGAAACTGTGAATATTAGGGCCTAGACCAGGTCCCCATCTCCTTAAAACCATAGGAAGGGTGAAAAGTGAAACCCAGCCCCCATCTTCCTGTGGCATAAAGGAAGACCAGCAGAACTCACCAAACAGGTTTAAAGTCAGCAGGAGGCTTATTTTTTTTAAATTTATTTATTTTCTTTTTGGACACTCTTTTTTTTTCCCCTTTTTTTCTTTCCCCATGTGAGTCAATAAGATGTGGAGTTACTAAGGGTCCAGAAACAGATGGAAAGGGGGAGCACAAAAATAACCCCCAAAACTGAGAAACTAAGACAAATGTCACTTTGCTATCCCATAGAACTAGCATTTTATTGTTTATTTGTATTATTATTATCTTTTAATTATTTTTACCACTTTTATTTTATTAGTGTTTTTTAAAGTTCTCTTCATTATGTTTAGTTTTCTTCATTTTATTTCTGTTTCATTGCATTGTTTGACTGGTTTTCATTATTCTCTGTTTATTGTATGTTAATTTTTCTTCTTTCACTTCACCCATGTTCCAATAACACACAGCTCTTGATCGGGTACTTTTTATTCTGGTTATCCAAATCATATATTTATTCTCATATAATTGTTGTTCCAGTACTATTGTTCCATATAATTGTACATACTACACAGCAAACCTCCATGATCTTAGCCCACTTCTCTTCATCCTGAGCATTATTATTGGTATGGTTAACTCTATTCTTTCTCACACTATCCCTACTTTCTATCCTATACTCTCACTATATATCATCATCTAAACTTTCACAAGCTCTCTATTTTCTGGATGCAGCTCACAATCATCCTCCCCTCTAACAAGAGTGTTATCTTTCACCTTTTATAAAAAGTGGCTACTTGGGTGAAATATCACAGTTAATGCTATACTTATCCACAGAATGTCCTTTTTCGTCTCTACTAGCTGGTACTTTAAATCTCATAAAAGACTCTCCCACAGTCTTAATCCATGTTTCCTACCCTCTGCCGATGATCACAAAAAGAATAAGTGGGAGCTGCGAACATCAGTATACCTTCTGCAGGGGAAGAACCACCAACAAAGCAACCACCAAAAGGTAAAAACCCGAGTACAACAAAAGAGCCCACACAAACAGAAGAAAGGGCAAACCTAGAGCATCAAGACAAGAGATTAAAGAGACCACACCACTGAACCCCATAGAATTCCTACTGTAGAAGTTCACCCTACAAAGACAAATAGCAAAGCAAAATATCAGGAAGCATAGAAACAAACAAAAAGTGTCACCTAAAATGGGGAGACAAAAAACGAACATGGAATCAAAACGAATGGAAGACTCCCCACTAAAAGAGCTAAATGAAATGGAGATAACCAAATTATCAGATATAGAATTCAAAATAATGGTTATAAAGATGCTCAATGAACTCATAGCCAACTACAAGGAACTGAGTGAGAACTACACCAGCAAGAAAAAAATAAATGGAAACTATAAATAAAATCCGGGAAAAATGAACAATAAAATATTAGAAATAAAAAACACTTTACAAGGAATTACAAGCAGGCTGGATGGAGCAGAGGATCAAAACAGCAAACTGGAGGACAAGGTAGAAAAAAACACAAATAGAGCAAGAAATGGAAAACAGACTCAGAAGGAATGGAGAGGTGGTAAGAGAGCTGCAAGACAACATGAAAGGTAATAATATCTGTATAATGGGGATACCACAATGAGAAGACAAAGAACAAAGGATGGAAAACCTGTTTGAATAAGTAATGATGGAAAACTTCCCTAACTTGAGGAGAGAAAAAGTCACACAAATCCAGGAAACACAGAGAGTCCCAATCAAGAGGAACCCAAAGAGGCCCACCCTAAGACACATCATAGTCAAAATGGCAAAATTGCAAGACAAAGAGAAAATCTTAAAGGCAGCAAGGGAGAAACAGGAAGCAACACACAAGGGAGCCCTAATAAGACTAGCATCTGACTTCTCAAAATAAATGCTTCAAGCCAGAAGAGAACAGCAAGAAATACTCCAAGTAATGAAAACCAAAGGCCTGCAACCAAGACTACTTTATCCAGCAAGTCTCTCAATTAAGATGGGATGATGAATAAGGAGCTTCCCAAACAAAAGAAGTCTAAAGGAATACAACTCCACCAAACCACCTCTACAAGAGATGCTAAAGGGATTCCTTTAGGAAAAGGAAGAAAAAGAGTGACAGAGAGAGGAACACAGGTACAAAAAATGGCAATGAATAAGTACCTGTCAAAATAAACTTAAACATAAGTGGATCAAATGCTCCAATCAAAGACATAGAATAACTGAATGGCTCAGAAAACATGACCTGCACATATGCTGCCCACAAGAGACCCACCTCAGAAGAAAAGACCTACACAGACTGAAAGTGAAGGGCTGGAAACAAATATTCCAAGCAAATGGAAAGGAATAAAAAAACTGGGGTAGCAATCCTCATATCAGGAAAATAGATTTCAAAACAAGGGTCATAAAAAGAGTCCCAGAGGGGCATTTCATTATACTCAAGGGAACAATCCATAAAGAAGACATAAACATTGTAAATATACATGCACCCAACACAGGAGCACCCAACTTTATAAAGAAGATCTTGGAGGACTTCAAGAAAGATATTGACAGCAACACAATTGTGGTAGGGGATTTCAACACCCACTGTCAAAAATGTATAGATCACCCAAACAGAATATAAGCAAAGATATTGCAGCATTAAAAAATGTTCTAGATCAAATGGACTTAACTGACATATATATAGAGCCTTTCACCCCAAAGAAGCTAAATATGCATTCTTTTCAAATGCAGATGGAACATTTTCAAAGATAGACCACATGACAGGACACAAAACAAGCCTCAATGAATTCAAGAAAGTTGAAATCACATCAAGCATTTTCTCTGACCACAAGGAACTGAAACTAGAAACCAGCTTCAAGGAAGAACCTGAAAAACATTCAGACTCATGGAGATTGAACAGTGTGCAATTAAACAATGAATGCGTCAAGAGTGAGATCAAGGAGAAAATCAAAAAGTTTGTGGTAACAAATGAAAATGAACTCACAACAACCCAAAACTTATATGACACAGTGAAGGGATTTCTGGGAGAGGAGTTCATAGTGATTCAGGTTTATCTTAAAAAAATGGAAACATTTCAAATAAACAACCTAACCCTACATCTACAAGAACTCCAAGAACAACAACGACAGCCCAGAGCAAGTAGAAGGAAGGAAATAACCAAGATCAGGACAGACTTAAATGACATAGAGACTAAAAACACAGTTCTAAGGATCAATAAATGTAGGAGCTGGTTCTTTGAAAAGATAAACAAAATTGACAATCCTTTAAGCAGACTCATCAAGAAAAAAAGGATAGAGGACCCAAATACAAACAATCAGAAATGAAATAGGAGAGATTATTACTGATACCACAGAAATACAAAGGATTGTAAGAAATTACCAAGAAGAGTTATATGCCAATAAGTTAGAAAACCTAGGTGAAATGGACAAATTTATAGAGAAATATAATCTTCCAAAACTGAATGAAGAAGCAGAAAGCCTGAGCAGACCAATAACAGCAGATGAAATTGAAGCAGTAATCAAAAAACTCCAGAAACACAAAAGCCCTGGATCAAATGGTTTCACAGGAGAATTCTACAATGCATTTAAGGAAGAGCTAACCCCTATCCTTCCCAGATTATTTCAAAAAATTCAAGAAGATAGAAGACTCCCAAACTCTTTTTATGAAGTCAGCATCATCCTAATCACAAAGCCATATAAAGACATAACAAAGAAAGAAATCTTCAGGCCAATATCGCTGATGAACATAGATCCTAAAATCCTCAACAAAATATTGGCAAGCCACATCCAGCAATACAATAAAAATATCATACACCATGATCAAGTGGGATTCATCTCAGGGATGCAAGGATGGTACAATATTTGCAAATCAATAAATGTAATGCATCACATAAACAAAAGTGAAGGCAAAAATCACAAAGACAAAAATTGTATTGCTAGCCATCAGAGAGATGCAAATTAAAACCACTATGAGGAGGACTTCCGGCTAGATGGCGGCATAGGTGAATGCGCCGTGCCTCCTCGCACAACCAAACAAGGAAAAAACCAGAAATTTACCTAACCAAAAACAGCCAGATCTGACAGAAAATCGAATTGAGAGGAAGTCCGACAACCAAGGAATTAAAGAAGATACATTCATCCAGTCTGGTGAGCCAGGAGGAGCAGGGCGGAGGGAGAGCACTCAGCAACTCTGCAGCGAGTTGGTGAGCAGACAGCAAGACCGCGGTGAGCTGGTGAGCAGATGGCAGGACCACGGTTGGAGGGGTGGTTCCCGCGGGGCTGCAGCACACCGAGGCGGGAGTGCCTGACCTAAGCGCGGCCAGCGCCCAGCTCAACCGGACCCAGCGGAGCCGAGACTGGTGGACCAGGTAGGTCTGCATTCGCGGGCAGACTGACCAGGACAGAAAGCAGGGCGCAACCCATCGGCGCAGATTGAGAGCACCTGTGGGGGTGGAGTCGGCGGCGGGAGGAACTCCCGGCCTCACAGAAGAGTTCATTGGGGAGACCCACGGGGGATTGGAGCTGTGCAGCCCATCCACCAACCCTGGAGTGACCCCTGGAGCCAGCATAGAGGGGTTCGAATTGCTTGCAGGAGGCGGTGTGGGTGCAGAGAGCGGAGCAGGTGCCATTGTGCTCTCAAGTCCTGCCCCCACAGGCTACATCACAACGCAGCGACAGTGAGTTTCCCTGCCCAGGTGAACCCCAAGGCTCTGCCTCCAAACAGTAACAGGCTCACCAAGGGAAAAAAATGGCCCAAAGAAAGGAACAGATCAAAGCTCCAGAACTAACCAACCAAGAGATAGCCAACCTATCAGATGCACAGTTTAAAACCCTAGTAATCAGGATGCTCACAGAATTCGATGAAAAACTATCGAAATTGCTTGAACAAATGAGGAAAGATCTGCAGGGAACCAATAGGGATAAGAAGGAAACTGGGGCTCAAATCAACAGAGTGGACCAGCAGAAAGAAAAAAAACATCCAACCAGAAAAGAATGAAGAAACAAGAATTCAAAAAACAGAGGAGGGGCTCAGAAACCTCCAGGACATCTGTAAATGTCCCAACATACGGATCATAGGGCTGCAAGAAGGAGAAGAAGAAATCCAAGGAATTGAAAACTTATTTGAACACATAATGATGGAGAATTTCCCGAAGCTGGTGAAGGAAACAGACTTTCGGGAAGTCCAGGAAGCTCAGAGAGTCCCAAAGAAGTTGAACCCAAAGAGGAACACACCAAGACACATCATAATTACATTACCCAAGATCAAAAATAAGAAAAGGATCCTAGAAGCAGCAAGAGAAAAGGAGACAGTTACCTACAAAGGAATTCCCATAAGACTGTCAGCTGATTTCTCAAAAGAGACCTTACAGGCAAGAAGGGGCTAGAGAGAAGTATTCCAAGTCATGAAAGGCAAGGACCTACATCCAAGAATACTCTATCCAGCAAAGTTTTCATTTAGAATGGAAGGGCAGAT
>PVJI01027937.1:0-17085 GCA_004026765.1 Micronycteris hirsuta
GCACAGTCCAGCCAGCAGGCTCCAGGCCCGTCTAACCACTTAACCTGTACACGGTGGCGGTGACATGGGTCAAGGACAGTGTGCACTCAGGCGTGTGGCTCTCAGTCACACGGGCGCCGTCACGTGCTCACCGCCGGAGTCCAGCCGCCCCGTCAGCACATGCTCGGCCCCCACCTGTGCAGCTCCGTTTGCGAGATCGTTCTGGAGCCGTGTTCTCACCAGCTCGTTGTCTTCTCGGCTGGTCCTGCAGCAGCTCGTGGCCACGCTGCCGGAGCACCTTTTGCTCGTGGCTGGTGTCTGCTGTCTGACCGTCAGGCCGCCAGGCCATGGGTGTGGCGCTTGAAGGCTCCGAGCGTCCCCACGTCGGGCGCACTGTAGGAGCCGGCCCCAGATATTCGTGGCCGCCCAGCACTCTGCCCGGCTGCCAGTGCTGGACGGGAGTTCCTGACGGGGGCGCCGGGACACCAGGGCCGTGCTGATGCAGGCTTTGTCTTGCTCTCCACGTTCCAGTGCTGACCTCCCTGCCGGCCCTGGCGGTCCCGCCCTCCAACCCCACCAAGGCTGTCTCTCCTGCGGTGGTCAACGGCCTGGAGATGTCAGAGCCGCGGAGCTGGCTGTACCTGGAAGAGATGGTCAACTCCTTGCTCAGCACAGCCCAGCAGCTGAAGACGCTGTTTGAACAAGCCAAGCAGGCCAGCTCCTACCGAGAGGCTGCCGCGGCCCAGGCCCGGGTGCAGGCGGACACTGAGCGGAAGGAGGTAACGTGAGCGCCGGTGGAACCTCGGCGTCCCGGTGGCTGGGGCGCAGCTGTGGCCAGCACCACCGCACAGCCTGGCAAGCTGTGTGGTGCCCTGCATTTCCCGTCCAGCGTGGGGGACGCTGTGAGTCGTGGGGCGGGGCCAACAGGGCACAGGGCGTGGCGGGGGGCGTGCCGCTGGCTCCTCGGGAAGCACACGGAATACACGGAATGGGGCGGTGTGGCGCGTGCCGCTGAGCTTCCTCACCCGCAGCCAGCATGCATTTGAGTTTGTAAGCAGAAGTCAGAGTGCTTTTCTTTTTTAAAAATATTTTTTAAAATTTATAGATTTTAGAGATAGAGACATCGATTTGTTGTTACACTTACTGATGCATTCATTGGCTGATTTTCTTTTAAGTTTTATTTATTTATTTTTAAAGATTTTATTTATTTATTTTTAGAGAGAGGAGAAGGGAGGGAGAAAGCAATGTATGGTTGCCTCTCACATGGCCCTCACCGGGGACCTGGCCTGCAACCCAGGCATGCGCCCCGACTGGGAATCGAACCAACTACCCTTTGGTTTGCAGGCCGGCACTCAGTCCACTGAGTCAAGCCAGCCAGGGCTGGAATTATATTAAGTATTTTAAGTGATCTATTTAGGTTTCGAAGCACCATTTTTCTTCCTTGGAAACAAATGGAGCACTATGGTTAGGTGGGTACTAGCTTATCGGGGGTCACCTGATAAGGTACCTAAATGTCTAATCCCCACATTGTGCACGTGAAACTAAGGTAATGTCTTATGTTGACTGTAATTGAAAAATAAGAAAATTTAAAAAGAAAACAGTTAATCACATATTAAGAAATCATTTAGAAAATTAAGAACCTTAAAAGCTCTTCTTTCTTCTGATCTATGAGAAGTAAAAATAAGTGAAAAATTACTCTTATATAGATCTGGCAGAAGAAAATCAGTTCGAGCCCTAGCTGGGTAGCTCAGTTGGCTGGAGCATCGTCCCAATGCCCCAGGTGGCAGTTTCGATGCCAGTCAGGGCACACACAAGAATCAGCCCACAGCCCTGGCTGGTGTGGCTCAGTGGACTGAGTGCCGGCCTATGAACCAAAGGGTCACCGGTTCAATTCCCAGTCAGGCCACAGGCCTGGGTTGTGGCCGAGTCCCCAGTAGGGGGTGCGTGAGAGGTGACCACACATTGATGTTTGTCTCCCTCTCTCCCTCCCCTCTCCTCTCTCTAAAAGTAAAATAAATAAAATCTTTAAAATACATATATATATGATTCCAAACTTATACCTACTCAATGTTGAATTTTATGGGAAACAGAAAAAGCTTAAGGACCACAAAGAGATAATTATTCACTCAAATAATGTGGGCCCCACTGCGCGCCCTCAGAGCAGGCCTCGGCCTCGGTGCTGAGGGTGGGGGCGGGGGGTTTCCAAGCGAGGAACCGAGTCCTGGTGCAAGTCCTCGCCCTGTGGGCGGACGCCCACCCCCGGCAGACCACTTCCAGCCCGCCCGCTCCTCAGGGCCTGCCGCTGTGAAGCGAAGATTTATAAATAACTTGAGGACAGGAGCAGCTGCCAGGGCTCTGCCAACGGAGAAATGAAACCTAACCGACGGTGGCTGCAGCCCCCGGAGTCGGCCGCAGGCACCTGACCTGCCCGTGGAGAAGTGAAACCGCCAGCCACACCGAGATAGCCTGCAGGCCGGACGGGCTCTGTCTTCTTCAGCGGAACTGCCTTCCGGCCCATGAGTTACACGGGGAACACTGGGGGCCAAGGTGCCCGGGAAAATACCGAGGCCTGTCCCCGGCCAGGCAGCAGGCCGAGCGGCCACACGGCGCCTCCGTCTCTGCCGTCCCCAGCTGCCACCCGGGGGCCTCTTTCCCTTCGGTTCACGGAATGTTTCAGCCCCTCGGGGTCTGTCTCTGCGACCTGTTTCCGCCTGGCTGTGGGCCGGTTTCCTGTGTTCACCTGGCCGTTATTTGCAGGGGGTTTGGCCATGGCGTTGTTTCGTGGGAGAGCCTGTTGCGTTTGGTGATCTTCCTTCCACAGGAGTGTTGGGTTGCATTCCTGGCTGGTCCCCTCTCCACCTCTTTGGGGTGGCATGTGCTGGCCCTTCCGTACGAGACCCGTCTGAGGCGTGTGGCTTTCCTGGGGTTTAGGGAGACCCCGGGGACAGCAGCCTTCACCCCTCGTGCGTGCTGCGGCTCCTTTCCGTTGGGCTGAGTCCCCCGCCGCCGAGCCGGGGCTCCCAGCCTTCAGGCAACTGTTCTGTGTGTCGTCCGTGTTCATCTGGGTGGGTCCGCTGACTCCGGCCGCTCTGGCACGGCCAGGGCGGCGCCTGCACTCGCTTCCCGTGTGAGCGTGACATGGGGCACACAGGTGGACGTGGGGCCATGCTGCCGGGCAGCTGGTTGTTTGCAATTTAACTTCTGCATCCTTGGTGTACAGATTTTTTTTTAAGATTTTATTTATTTACTTTTAGAGAACAGGGAGGGGAGGGAGAGAAGCATGGTTGCCTCTCACATGCCCCCAACCAGGGACCTGGCCCGCAGCCCACTGAGCCGGGCAGCTCAGGGCTCCAGTCACACACTGCAGACAAATCCCTAACACGCAAAACGGAGGCTCCCGGATGTGTTTGCTTCATGGAAGTGTGATTTACACACCAAAAAATTCACCTCTTTAAAGTGTGCAGTACCGTAGCTTTCAGTAAACTCACAAACTTGTGCATCCATCATGCTGTCTACTTCCGGAACACTCTGTCACCCCGAGGCACCGTGGGACGCTGCACCGCTGAGCTGCCCTGTTGGTGGCCTGCACGCCCCGGGCGTGCTGCAGAGACGACACACACGCTCTGTGGCCTCTGCTCCGGTGTCTCCTGCTCCGCACCACGAGACTGGGCGCCGCCTCACAGCAGCCGGTGCCAGAGCCGCGTGCCTCCGCACGGCTGTGTACCAGCCCACTCACTGTGTGGACGCGCCGTGTTTCACGGTTGGTGCCTGCTGGGGTTCCTGCTTTGGGCTGTTCTGAAGACACTGCCACGTCTCTTGGGCTTGTTGGGGCCTGTGGGTCATGTGGCGACCGTACGTCTGTCTCACTTCACTTTTCAGGGTGCTGCCAGCCTGCTTCCCACGGGGCTGCACTGGGGGCATCCCCCGCTGCAGGGCGTGTGGGCTTCCCAGGTCCCCACGCGACCTGCTGCCACCTGTGTTGGGGCTCCACCGTCCCGGGGGCCTGTGGGGGTGTCTTGCATTTTGACTTGCATCTCCGTGAGGAGCACGGCGCCGAGCGTCTTCCCAGGTGCCGTGGCCACGCGTGGGCCTTGGGGGCGGGGTCTCCCCAGGTCATGTGCGCGTTTTAAATGGGGTAAAAGAATCAGTGTGGTAGAGCAATTAAGGTCGTTCACTGATTCCGTAAATATTACGGGTCCCCTATTACATGGCAGGAACTGTTTGGATGAGCACGTGTTGGTGGCTTTTGTAATTTCCCCCCATAATCCAGAGATTTGGGGGTCATTTTAAAGGGCGGGGAGGGGACATGAGGTGTAGACCTCCTGTGGGGCGGTTCCCTCGTGCCCCTCAGCCCGGGTGTGCAGGGGACACTGGCCAGCTGCCCGGCTGTCCATCCGCCTGCCCGTCTGCAGGTTCCTCCAGGTCAGGGAGGCCAGTCTTCACACGGCTGTCCTGGCGTGTCTGGGGGTGAAAAGGAGGGAATATCTGGTGTGTTTCCTGATCAGGTTAGACGTGGAAGCATAAATGGGAGCAGGCCCTTGGCTCTTCCTCAGAACGGTCCCTGAATCCGTTGGATCCCAGCCTCCTGCACCACGCAGGCAGCTGGGACTGAGGTCGGGGGGCAGAGCCGCATTCCTCACCCCACCCCTAGAGGGTGGTCACAGGACAGAGAGACAGGGCCAGCTGCCCCGAAATCTGAACTTCTCACTGCCGAGGAAACGAAAGGGAGATGTTCTCGACTGTTAGTTCCGCATTTCCTTGCACCGGCCCTTGACCTCTCTTCTAGGTTTAGGAGGAGGTTCCCCCACCCCCGGGGAGCATGCCTCCCCCGGAGGGCAGCTGGCAGGAATGTGTGCTGCCCCAGGTGCGGCATTGCTGAGCCAGCGGCTTGTCAGCTGCGGTGGTTCTCACGGGAACAGCCCCAGCTCAGCCGCCGCCCTTCTCAGAGGGTCCAGAGCTGAGTCCTGTGATGGTGGCAGGTGGCAGGCCGCCAAGGCAGAAGGGTGCTGGTCAGCCAGGGACGCGGATGTGGCTGCGTTGGAGGTCCCCATGCAGAAGGCCGGGCTTGGCGTTTCATTTGTAATTTGATGCATTTCTCAGAAAGAAATGTGGCAGGAAATCCCTTTATCCTGAAATCCGCCCCCTCTGGGGGGGGGGGGGAGGAGGCTGCCCTGCCCCCACTGCAGCTCCGGAGCCCGTGAAGCACCGAGTCCTTCCTACACCGTCTGTGGACACAGACACCGGCCAGGGCTGGTGGTGGCCAGGGGGAAGGGGGCGACGCAAGGAGACTGGCCTCGGGGTGGCGGGCACACAGCGCTACATGCAGAAGGTGTCTCAGAACTGCATCCCTGAAGCCCGTGTGATTTCATTAACCACTGTCACCCCAATAAATTCAATCAAAAAGAAAAACAACATCAAAAGCTGAACACGTCAGCCAGAGGAAGCCCGTGAGACGTGACCTTCCTCATCGGCACAATGCCACCCGGCGTGGACACGTGGACTCCCGTATACCTGCCCGGGCACGGGGCCCCTTGGGCGCCCCCCAGATGAGCACTGGCCACACTCAGTGCTGCGTGTCCCCTCCAGCTCTGGGGGCAGGTCTGGGCTCTGCGACCAGGTCGGCCTCGGCGCCTGGACGCTCGGTTCTTGTGGAGTTGAAGGGCTTTCGGGTGACAATGGACAACTTGGAGGCCCCTTCTCCAGCGGCCTCCTGGGGCTGGGGGCTCCAACCTGAGCGATGTCCAAGGGGGGAGATTCCCACTGTGTCCCAGGAGCCCGGAGACAGCAGTGACCTGGGGTGGTGGCGAGAGTGCGTGAGGTCCCGGTGTTTCCCACGCACGTGCTGAGGGGTTTCTGACACGGGACCGGGGCGGCAGCCAGCACCAGAGTGACTGTACACGCTGACGCCTGTCCCACGGGAGAACCGGAGGATAGTTTCGTACTGTTCGCCCACGGCGCTGGAAAGCTTTGCAATGGCAGCGGGGAATCCTGATAGCCGAGGGGAACGCTGCCCCCAGGGTCCGCCCACAGCAGCGGGGTCAGGAGGGCCAGGACCTCGCTCCCCAGCCCCGTGGCTGCACCAGCGGCTCGCTTCTCACTGGCTGTGCTTGGGGTTTAAAAATCAAGCTTAGTGCAGCCGAGACCATTAAGGAGGCTTTTCCAGCTTCGACCGTGGGCGCTGCCCCGTGTGTGTAATTGGCTTGGCTGGTTAACAGGGCGGAAGAGCAGATGCCCGGCAAGGGCACGGCGTCCCTCGGGAGCCGCGTGCGGCGTGGGATCTGGGCGGCCTGCCCCACGCCGCCTTGGAGCCCTCGCCCCCTGGGGCGCAGGCAGACCCGCGTCCCGCGCAGACCGCCCTCCGCGGCCACGGACCGGACCTCGTTTCCTCCCGGGGCGTTTCGTCGTCTGCAGACTGGCTGTGGCCGAACGGAGGCGGGCCCTCTGGTTTCGTGTGACCTCCCGTTTTCTGAAGGGAGCGCACACTGCGTGGTTTTCTGAGTGGGCAGTGTTACCCGCGGACAACACTGCTCGTGGTGAACCGCGTTTTGCAGAGAAGGGAGCTGGGGTTCCGGGCGGAAGCCCAGAGCGGCCCGCGGAGTGCAGGGCGGCGGGAACAGAAAGGGCGTCAGGAATCCTGCGTGCTGTGGCCGTGCCCGGCGCCTGTCCCCGCCTCTGGAGTTGACCGCGGGGCTGCCATCTGCACGTGTCACCGAGGTCGTGCCACCAGGGTCTGCCAGGGACAGGCGCGTTCCTCTGCGTACGGGCCTCAGCTGGTTGCAGAGAAAAGCTCCAGCCACGTGGTTTAAGGAAGAAGCACACAAAAGGCACATTTCCGTGAACTGATGGGTGGAGGGCTGGGAGTGGGGGTTGGGGACGGGGTGTGGGCTGCTTGGCACGTGCTGATCGGAGCCCGGATGTGTCCTCCCAGCCACTCGGGCCGCCGGCTTTGGGAATTCTGTCCCCAGGTTTGGTTCTGTGCGTGGGGTGGGAGCAAGACCAGCATTTCTGGAGGTGACAGGCATGTGCATGCGGGCGGCGCTGGGGGCGGCACCCGTGCCGGGGTCCTGGGGGGCCCTGTCGCCCTGTGCACGCTGACAGCTCTGTCCTTGCAGCAGTCCTGCGCCAACTGCGGCCGTGAGGCCCTGAGCGAGTGCACCGGCTGCCACAAAGTGAACTACTGCTCCACCTTCTGCCAGCGCAAGGTAGGGCCCAGCAGGCCTGCACCGGTCCGCTGCGAGTAGGGGGTGGGGGGCCGGGGCCCTGCTCACCGAGGCCTTTGACCTTGGGGCCGTCATCCCCAGCCCTGGGCGCCTTGTCAGGGTCACGAGAGTCAGAGATTGGACACCTGCGTGTTTCCGGCCTTCGGCCTTTGGTCTTGAGGAGGTGAACAGCAGGTTTCTGGGCACCAGAGGGCCAGCCTCGCTCAGGGGTTGGGACTTCCCACAGCAGAGGAAGCAGCTGTGGGCGGCTGGGCCTTTCCCCATCAGGGCCTCGCCAGCGAGGTCCAAGCACTGTCCACGCTCAGCAGAAACCCTCAGGGGTGGGCGCAGCCCTGCAGGTTACCTACCCTGGAGGTAACCAGCCAGCTTCCCTGTCTGGGAGCCCACATCCGGCTGCACACACTCGTGCCTGTGCTTCCAGGGGTGCCTGTTCCTGTTCACTCCTGTCATGTCACTTTGTGCCACCCTCCCCCACCCCCGTGCCCAGGTCCTTGGCCGTCGGCCTTCCGAGAGCCCTGGTCCAGGCTGAGGCGGCCGCCCATGGTACTCAGCACCCCGTCCCGCCCAGAAACAGGCCATGGCAGGCCCTGTCCCCCGGCACCCGCTGCGTTTTCCGCAATTACAAATGGCCCTGTGGGCAGCAGCACTGGGTGCGGCTTGTTCCCCACATGCGCCACTCGATCCCTGAGAGGACTCCGGGCCTGGACGCCTCTGAGTCCTGCGTTGCTCGGCTCCTTCTGCCTGTGAGCCGGCCCCGTGGGCACAGGACAGCGAGCCTGGGCCTGAGCAGGGCGCCGGCGGGCGGGGCCCACGGGCACAGGCTGTGGCCCCGGGTGGACACTCTTCCCAGTGACGCGGTGTGTCCTTCCCGGCAGGACTGGAAGGACCACCAGCACATGTGCGGCCAGGCGGCAGCTGTCACGGTGCAGGGGGACGAGAGCGTGATAGAGAAAGTTGCCGTGTGAGGGCCCTCTCTGCGGTGCCGCGGGGCTGTCACCGGCTCAGGACCCCTGGGGGCTGCGCGGGACATTGAGAACGTGAAGAAACTTGCTGGCCAAGTTGTGAACAAACTGGAAGTGGCCCGTGCCTCTGGAGAACCGCCGCTGCCCGGAGGCCCGAGGGAGGTGGTGCCACGGGGGACGGGCTACCGCACGGTGCTTTTATTCTTGGATCACGAGGGTCCGGCCTTACCCACGGGTATGTTGTGTTTGTAACACGGGTGTACATACATGTGTCTCAATAAAGTCTGTGTCCCTGCCCAGCTGGGCGCAGTCCTAGCCCCAGCTTCGCAGGCATGAGAGGCGGGTCGGCCGCCTCGGCTCCCCGGCTCTGCTCCTGCTGTGGGAAAGCCCCGGCTTGGCAGTGCGGCACCGAGGGGACCTGGGTGCCTGCGGTGTCTTCCCATCCATCTGTCGCCTGAGGAGCCAGAGCAGAGGCAGGAGCTGGAGGGGGGCGCTGCCCCCAGTGCTGGTCGCTCAGGCCTCCGTGCCCTCATCCAGCCCTGGAACTGACTTGCTCCTCATGGCCAGAACACAGGACAGCCTGTGACTTCATCCCTTTCACTCGAGTGACACCTGAGAACTCTGGACCCAGCTGAGGACCTGGCCCAGGATCTAGGCATGTGCCCCAACTGAGAATCCAACCGGCAATCCAGAGATCTGGTCTTCCTGGGGGGCAGGGTGGGGGGCAGCCAGATCATAAGGAGCAACTTGGGTGGCCCTGAGCTGCACTGCCCCCCCGCACGCTGGTGGCCGCTCCAGCGAGGGCGACTTCGTGCCGTGGGGGGGCGGAGGGGTTCTGCCTCGGTGGGGTCAGTGCAGCTAAGTTTTCTGGAGACAGTGGTGGGGGCCACCTCAGCGGGCCCTTGGTCTGGGAGGGGCCTGGCCACTGTGGGAGGCGGCAGCCTCGGGGACTGATCCCCAGCCCCAGTGCCTGCAGCGTGACTTGTGCACTGTCTGCCACAAAGAAGGGACAGCAGCCCAGGGGTGGAGGGGGCTGTGGAGAAGGGCAGGAGCCACTGTGGGGAGCCCCAGGGCCGAGGTGGCCTTCCTGCCCCGCCCTGAGCCAGGAGCCAGTTTGTGGGGCCCATTCCCTGCGCTTCCTCGGAAGGAAGGAAGGGGTTAACTGGCCTCACGGGGCTGGGTAGGGGCCTGGGCTCCGCTTGGGGCAGAGTCATGCTGACCTTGGCCTCCCCCCAACCCCCGCACCACCCCCCGCGCTCCCTCAGAAACGTGTGCACGGGTATTTAGGACGGAATCCATTTAATACGTTGCACAAAGCCGTTCCACCCCCGTGGGAGGCTCTCGCCCCCTGAGGGGAGGTGGGGTGGGGGCGTCGGCTCAGCCGCAGCGGCGCAGGGCCTTGCGGAAGACGCCGCGGAACTCGGTGTTGAAGGCCGTGTAGATGACCGGGTTCAGGGCGCTGTTGAGGTAGCCCAGCCAGGTGACGGCGCTGACCAGCCGCGGGGGCACCGTGCAGGCGGGGCACAGCGCCCGCGTGGTGTGCACCACGAAGAACGGCGTCCAGCAGACCAGGAAGGCCCCTGCAGGGGAGGGGGCGTGAGCCGGGGCCCAGCGCACCGCGCCCGCTGCTGCCACCCTCCTCTCCGCGGGCCGGCGGGTACTCACCAACCACCACGGGCAGGACCCTCATGGCCTTGCGCTCCCGGCCGGGGATCTCGGCACGCCTCCTCGGGGCCGACAGCGGGGGCTGGGCCGGGCCGGCGGCAGGGGGCGGAGGGCCGGGGCCGCTGGGCCGGCGGGGCGCGCAGCGGTGCAGTTTGGTGCGGCGCGCGGCCTCCCAGCGCCGCAGGCCCCGGAACGTGGCCCAGTAGAGCAGCAGCATGAGCGGGCAGGGCAGGAAGAAGGAGCACACGGATGAGTAGACCACGTAGTCTCGGTCCTCCAGGCGGCACACGGCGGGGTCGCGGCTGTGCGCGTCGTTGAGGCCGCACAGCACGGGCGCAGCCACCGCAGCCGACAGCAGCCACGTGGCGCCGATGAGCAGCAGCTGACGCCCGCCCCGGCCCTGGCGGTTGTAGCGCAGGGGCAGGGCCACGGCCACGAACCTGCGGGGAGCACAGTGAGGGCGGGTATGTTGGGGGGCAGCGGGGCGGGAGGGGATGAACAGAGGCCTGCGGAGGGTGGCCCACCTGTCCACGCTGATGGCGCACAGGTTGAAGATGGATGCGGTGCACAGCATGACGTCCATGGCCATGAGCAAGTCGCAGAGGCCGGGGCTCAGCCGCCACACACCACCCTGGACCTGGGCCGCGGGGACCGGGTGGGACAGCAACAGAGGACTGGAGACCTGAGACCCGGCTGCCCCAGCCAGGCCCGGGCCAGCAGCCCACTGCCTCGCCCTCAGGGCCTCCTCCTGTCAGAGCTTGGAAGGCCTGGGAGCATTGGGGACACGATGGCCCGAGGACCCTGGTCTCTGGTGATGTGAGGACAGGGTACCAGGGTCCCTGACACCCCCTCTTCTCCCCAGAGCACAGCTGAGAGCTCCTTCTGCTCAAACACCATCCCTGCCCCGCGACTTTGGGCGGGTGGCTTCATCTCTGTGCCCGCACCTGTGCAGTGAGGGGGACGGTGGTCTGCTCGTAGCCGCCCAGAGGGGAAATGAGGTAAAAGTATACAGGTCTCAGCACTGTGGCCCATGCCTAGAGCAGACAGCTGCCCCCCTTATAAATCCCCTCCCGCTGATTTGGGACGATTAGGAGCTTAAGACCGTCACTGTGACGTCTGCCTGCTGCTCCAGGGCAGGGGACAGAAGGTCATGTGTGTCCTTGTCCTGCCAGCCTCTGCCCCAGCCCCATCTGACTCACGCACTGTGTCCACTTCAGAAAAGCCTCCCCTCCCCCACAGTCCAGGGCATGGTGTCCGCAACCCGGCCCTAAGCAGCTTTTCTCCTCCCGGACCTCCGAGAAGACAGAGCTGGCACCAAGGGGACCCACCTGAGCGCCAGACTTGGTCTGGAGTGGAGGCTCCTGGCCCGGGTTCTCCTCAGGGGCTCTGGACCCCACAGCCACCCCTCCCCTCAGTTCGGCTGCACCCACCCCACCCCTCTTCCCTCCCTCTGCCCTTCACTGCCCCCGCCCCACTGTGGGCTACTTTGTGTGACAGTGAGTGCGAGTCTGTGCTGGTGCGTGTTCCTGGTCACTCGTGCCTGGGACCTGGGCAGCCATGTGTGTCCCTGTGCCCCGGGGAGCCAGCCAGGGGGGATCCTGAATCTGCCTGCCTGTCCAGCTGCCTGCCCTGGGGAGCGGACCCAGCTCAGGGCGGTGGGTGGGGGGCTGGACTGCCAAAGTCGCCTGTTTGTGGGGCCCCTGGCTCCAAGGACAGAGGCATCTCTGGTAACAGATGCTACAGGAAGGTAGAGAAGGAAGGGACAGAAGAGGAAGAGCAGACGGACAGCAAGGCGGGCAGACCGACCAAGATGGGAGCGGGGTGGGCTCGGAGAGGCACCAGGGGCAGCGCCCAGCTCCGGGTTCCTGGGAAGACAAGGGGCCAGGTCGCGCTGCGTCCTCGCGTGGGCGGGGGCACTGTGCCCTGCGGCCGTGGGCGCGCTCACCTCGGAGTAGACGAAGAGCGGCAGCACGAGCAGAGCGAGGAGCAGGTCCGCGGCTGCCAGGCTCACGATGAAATAGTTGGTGGGAGTCTGCAGGGCGCGCTCGGCCGCCACGCTCACGCACACGAGCGAGTTCCCCGCTAGCACCGAGCCGATGAGCAGCACGCCCCCCACCAGTGCCACCGCCGCCCCCGCCCCCGGCCCCGCCAGCCCGGCCGGCGCACCCGCGCCTCCGGCCGCGCCAGGCCCGCGCCCCGCCAGCAGCTCGCCAGTGTCCGCGGCGCTGCGATTCCCCATGGCGCCCCGGCCCCATGCGCCCCGGCGGGCGCTCAGCACCACGAACAGCGCCTGGGTCGCCAACTCCGGAGCCCCGCCCCTCGGGCACGCCCCAGTCCGGCCTTGGTCCCGCCTGATCCGCCCCAGCTCCACAGGCCCCGGGGCGCTCCAGGGTGCACCCTGTATTTGCCCATTTTGAACTTTTGCGCTGAGGGGCCCGTCAGGCGGAACAATGCAACGGCCAAATGGGATGCGAGGTGAGCTGGGTGGTTGGCAGGGGCTGGCCCGGCTCCCGGTTGGTGGGGGTGTCCTGGGTCTGTACCCAGAGAAAGCCATGGAGGTGGAAGGTCGGCGGACCACACGAGCACCGACGCCAGCGCGGAGATCCCCGGGTCCCTACATGCGCCCAAGCTGCCCATGCACCCCTGGAGGCGCCCTGAGGTGTTGACGGGGCCAGTTCTCACTCCCCCATTCACGTGGTGTGGGAAGACATAATTTTCAGGCTGGTTCCTCCAGGCACGGGAGCCCTGGCTCCACCGCAGGCCCTGGGCTCGCAGGCGCTGCCACCTGGGGCCCTGGAGGATCCGTGGTGCCTGCAGCACGAGGTCCACCCTACCCCTCCCTCCCACAGCCCTCAGAACCCACCCCTGCGTGCCGTGGTGCATCCCCCACGATGACTGCAGGCGGCGCCCCATTCCAGGGAGCAGCCTCTGCCTGGTGCCCGGGACCATCCCTTGGCCGCTGCCTGACCCTCCATCCTCCAGGGGACCGCTGGGTGGTCAACCCCCGTCCCACTCCATCACCTCGGAGCCTGTGACCCTGAGCAAGAGTTCGTCCCCCCCAGGCTGGGACTTGGGACCCGGAAAATGGTGCCGACCCCTCGGCCTCCCTCCAGGTGACCTGAGGCGGGGCGGGGAGGGGTGTAAGCGCGGTGGGAGCTCAGCGGCCTGGTTGCAGAGAAAAGCAAAGCCCCAGTGAGAACACTCTCACCCGCACCCACCACCCCTCAGACTCCCTGGGCCCATACAGGTCCCTCACGCATGCCGGCGAGGTCGCCCCGTGCCGCCGGCGGGGCTCGGCGGGACCCTGGGTTTGGGCGCTGGCGGCATGCTGGCTTCCCGGCACGGGACAGCAACTGCTCCCCGTCCCGCCGCTGTCCGGGCGGGATTCCGTGGCATCGAGATGAACTCTTCCTTCAGTGCCGGAGCGAGTTCCCAGCACGACGCCTGGGCCTGGGCTTTTCTTTGCTGGACGGACTTTAACCATGAGGTCAGCTGCCTTCCAAGGAAGCCGTCTGCTTCGTGTGAGTTTTCAGAGGTGGGCCCACATTTCCCATGACGTCCCTCGTCATGTGCACACGGCAAGGGCTCTGGCGGCCGCGCGTGTGTGAGTTGCACCTCCTTTTTCTCTCCGTCGGTCTTGCCGGAGGTTCATCCATTTTGTGGCTCTTTCCCGAGAAACAGCTTTTGGTTTTACGGATTTTTCTTTCTTTTTTTGTGGGCTTGTTTTCAGTTGTATTGATTTCTACCCTTCCCTTGTCTCCTTTCCTCTGCTCGCTTTGTACTTAATACGCCCTTTTCCTAGTTTTCTTTGTTTTTAAGAGAAAGAGGAAGGGAAGGGATCAATTGCTTCCCGTGCAGGCCCTGACCAGGCGCCGGACCTGCAACGTTTTGGTTTTTGGGATGACGCTCCAACCCACTAGGCCGCACTGCTCAGGGCCCTTTCTGGTTTTTAAGGCCATGTATTTGAGGTACTTCTTCTTTTCTAACACAAGCATTTAAGGCTGCAAATTTCCCTCTAAGACATGTCCCACACAATTGTTTTCAATTATGCCCAGGTGAAAATGGTTCCCACTTCCCCGAAGCCTCTCCTGTGGTGCATGGATTACTCAGAACTACACTGTGTAATTTCCCAATGCACCCCCGCCCAGAACCCTTGACCTAACCCTCACGCCTCACTTGAAAACAAACTCAAGATGAATCACAGATTTGAATATGAACCTAAAAGTATAAAAATTTTGGAAGTAAACCTTTGTGACCAGGACTTAAGCAAAGACATTTTTAGATGTGATACCAAAAGCCTGCTTCACGGCCCCAGCTGGTGTGGCTCAGCAGGCCAGACAGCGAACCATGGGGTGGCGGTTCGATTCCACGTCAGGGCACAGGCCTGGGTTGCAAGCCAGGTCCCCAGTAGGGGGCACTCAAGAGGCAACTACACATTGATGTTTCTTTCCCTCTCTTCCTCCCTCCCTCCCCCCTCTCTAAAAATAAATTTTTTTAAATGCATGATTTACAAATTAAAAAAAACATAAACAGGATTTCCTTAAAATTAAAAACTTCCAGCCACAGAACAGAAGAGAAAATTCTAGCAAATGAGCTGTATACAAAATACATAAAGGACTTTCAAAATTCATGAGTAATGAGCCCTGGCCTGGTGGCTCAGTTGGTTGGAACGTCATTCAGTGAACCGAAAAGGTTACAAGTTCAATCCCTGGTCAGGGCACATACCTAGGTTTCGGGTGCAATGCCCAGTTGAGGCACAGATGTAAGGCAACTTTCTCTCTCTCTCCCCCCCACCTCCCCCTTCCTCTCTCTCTAAAATTAATAAACAGAGATTCTTCTGACTTCCAGCCAAGATAGAGGTATATGTAGACACACTGTGCCTCCTCACACAACAAAAAGGACAACAACAAATTTAAAAACCAAAAACAACCAGAAAATTAAACTGTATGGAAGTCCAATAACCAAGGAGTTAAAGAAGAAACACTCACCCAGACTGGTAGCAGGGGTGGAGCCGGGCAGCTGGGCAGAGAGGACTCGCAGCAAGGCGGTGGCTGGTGGACTGGGGATCCCACATTTGCATGCAGATAAACCAGGAGGAACAACTGGGGAGCAAGACAGACCCACAACCCAGGGGCCCAGCGGGGAAATAAAGCTTCAAACCACCAATTGAAAACACTTGTTGGGGTTGAGGCGGCAGCAGGAGGAACTCCCAGCCTCACAGGAGAGTCCATTGGAGAGACCCACAGCGTCCTAGAACGTGCACAAGCCCATTCACCCGGGAATCAGCACAGAAGGGCCCAATTTGCTTGTGGGTAGTGGGGGAAGTGACTGAAAGCCGGCAGAGAGTGGAGCAAGTGCCATTGTTCCCTCTCGGACCCCTTCCCCACAGACAGCGTCACAACACAACGACCTGGGTTACCCCGCCCTGGTGAACACCTAAGGCTCCTCCCCTTCCTACGAGCCAAGACAAGGAAAAAAAAAATCCCAAATGAAAGAACAGATCAAAGTTCTAGAAAAAGTACAACTAAGTGACAAAGAAATAACCAAGCTCTCAGATGCACAGTTCAAAACACTGGTAATCAGGACACTCACAGAATTGGCTGAATATGGCTGCAAATTAGATGAAAAAATGAAGGCTATGCTAAAGGAAATAAAGTAAAATGTACAGGGAACCAACAGTGAAGGGAAGGAAACCGGGACTCTCATCAACGGTTTGGACCAGAAGGAAGAAAGAAACGTTCAACCAGAACAGAATGAAGAAATAAGAATTCAGAAAAATGAGGAGAGGCTTAGGAACCTCCAGGAAAACTTTAAATGTTCCAACATCTGAGTCATAGGGCTGCCAGAAGGAGAAGAGGAAGAGCAAGAAATTGAAAATTTATTTGAAAAAATAATGGAGAACTTCCCCAATCTGGCAAAGGAAATAGACTTCCAGGAAGTCCAGGAAGCTCAGAGAGTCCCAAAGAAGTTGGACCCAAGAAGGAACACATCAAGGTACATCATAATTACATTGCCCAAGATCAAAGAGAAGGAGAGAATCTTAGAAGCAGCAAGAGAAAAAGGGACAGTTACCTACAAAGGAATTCCCATAAGACTGTCAGCTGATTTCTCAAGAGACCTTGCAGGCAAGAAGGGGCTGGAAAGAAACATTCAAAGTCATGAAAGGCAAGGACGTACATCCAAGATGACTCTATCCAGCAAAGTTTTCATTTAGAATGGGAGGGCAGATAAAGTGCTTCCCAGACAAGGTCAAGTTAAAGGAGTTCATCATCACTAAGCCCTTATTATATGAAATGTTAAAGGGACTTAGAAAAAGAGATAAAAATATGAACAGTAAAATGACAAGAAACTCATGGTTATTAACAACTGAACCTAAAACAAAAACAAAAACAAAAACAAACTAAGCAAACAGCTAGAACAGGAACAGAATCACGGAGATGGAGATCACGTGGAGGGTTATCAGCAGGAAGGTGGAGGGGGGAGAGAGGGGGAAAAGGTACAGGTTACTAGAAGCATAACCGGTAGGTACAAAACAGACAGGGGGAGGTGAAGAATAGTGTAGGAAATGGAGAAGCCAAAGAACTCATATGTACGACCCATGGACATGAACCAAGGGGGGAATGCAGGTGGGAGGGGGAGTGCAGGGGCTGACCCCACCCACAAGCCGGCCCGGGTTGTGGGCACCTGAACGGAGTAGAGCAGAAAAAGCACATGACAAAATCCAACACTTTCATGATAAAAAGACTCAATGAGTGAAGGACAGAAAGCAACTCCCTCAGTGTAATGAAGGTCGCGTGTGGAGAACACGCGGCTGATGTACCTTGTGGCCAACGTCACGCAGGGGTGCACTTCCCTCCAAGGTCCGGGCAGACGATGCGGCCCACTCTCAGCACTTTGGTCAGCGTGGCCCTGCAAGTTCTCGTCCCAGCAGGAGGCAGGAAAGAAAGAAAAGGCATCTGCAACTGGAAAGGGAAAAGTAGAGCTGTTTCTGCTTGCAGGTGTTCTTAAGTAGAGAAAATGTGAAATCCCACAAGACCTGTCGGAGCTAATAAACAAATTCAGCAAAGTTGCAGAATATCAGTGAACATATAAAAGTTAGTTACATTTAGCAATGAACGATCAAAAAATCAAGTTAAGAAAATCATTCGTTGCTTTGTCTGGTGTAGCTCAGTGGATTGAGCGTGGGCTGGGAACCAAAGGGTCCTGGTTCGATTCCCAGTCAGGACACATGCCTGGGTTGCAGGCCAGGTCCCTGGTGG
>PVJI01027938.1:0-17095 GCA_004026765.1 Micronycteris hirsuta
TTTTTTTTTTTTATTTGCCACATAAAGTAACAGCCATAGGTTCTGTGGATTAGGATGTGGTTATCTTTTGAGGGGCTGTAATTCAGCCTCCCACAGGGAGTTGGAAACCAGGGCTTTGGTGGGGGGCATGTTAAGCCGAGAAGCCTGTGAGATACACAAGGAGACGCTGAGAAGGCGGTTGGATGGGGGACGTGGAGTCGGGGGGATGCCCAGGCTGGAGAGGTGGCGCTGGGACCCGGGGATGCGTGAACAGCATTTAAAATGTGAATGTGGATCAGGTTGTCTTGGGGTCATTTCCCCAAACTGAGGAAATCTTTCAGAACACAGACAGAGAAGCAAGGAGAGCAAAGCAAGTTAAAAGACCAGATGGCGGTCCAACGTCTGAATGTCAGGGACTCTGCAAAAACAAAAGCAAAAACAAACAAAAAAAAAAAAAGAGAAGAAATTAAGTTATCAAAGAAAATTTTGAGAAAAACTCCAAGAACCTCGGCTGGTGTGGCTGAGTTGGTTGAAGCGTCATCTCGTACACCAAAAGCTCGGGGGCTCGTTTCCCGGTCAGAGCGTCTACCTGGGTGGAGGGTTCAATCCCCAGCCTGGGCACATACAGGTGAATGCTCCTCTTTCGCATCCATGCTTCCTTCTCTCTCAAAATTGTTGAGTGAGCAGTTTTTTCACAAGTAAAAAAAGAAAATACCAAATTGCATGCCAAAGGGTCTGAACCAGGGTGCATTCTCACCAGCGGGGCGGGAGTCGCAGGTGCTCCGCCCCCTCGCCAGCTCCGGACGCCTCAGCCGTATTCACGTTCGCCTTTCCGCAGGAGCCCGATGCTGCCTTGCTGATGATGACTAATGACCCTTCCATGTGCTTGTGTGTCATCCGTGTCTCTGCTGCAATGTCTCAGGTCTTTTGCTCATTTTTATTGGGTTGTTTGTCTTACTACTGAGTTATAAGAGCTCTTCACATATTCCGGATACAAGTCTTTCATGAGGTCGAGTCTTGCATCTCAGAACGTTGCAACCTGAGCCCGACTGAAAACAACAAGGATTCTAACACAGGTGCCAACAGGCACTTCCCCTCGGGCACCAGCACCTAAGGTCACCGCTGGTCCCTCCTCGGCAGCCTTGGCCTTCAGGCTTCTGCTTCTGCCGGGGAGAGCGTGACCCTTGAAGAGGCTTTCCTCTGAAAGAGACCAGTTTTGTCAGCAGTAGAAGCACAATCTACAGGCAGCCTTCTCTAACAATACAATAAAAAGCAAGCAAATTGTTCTAATCCGAGGGAATGTCTCCGCAGTTTCCTCATCTGCAGGCTCAACTTCCCCGGAAAGATTGAACGGGGTTGGGGGGGGAGGGCGCAGGGAGGGAGCGGTTGGACTCCACACTAGCCTCGCCCCGAGGGGAGGCTTTTCTGTGGGATTTTTGAGCTTGCCTATTTTTAAGGCCTTCACATGTTGGTAAAGCCCTCTTTTTAAGAGTTGGACTACTTGCCCGGATGGCTTCCAATCATGAAGAGCCTTGGGACGACCGTCACGAGCAACTTGACTTCTGGGTTGGATTGCCCGGACGCCCCTGCCTACCAGTCACAGGGGGGCTCATGTGCACTCATAAAGCACCGGTCTGCACACTCCTTGGCTTATCAGTGAGCCATGTTCACACGGGCACAGTAAGGGATCCTACACGCTGTTTAGACCAAATGTAGATGTGAGTGTGTGTGGAAAGGGGAAAGAGGTGTCAGGAGAGGGCGCGTAAGGCTGCTACCGTCAGTCATGACGTCTAGAGTTGAAAACTCAAGACGTAACAGTGTAAGTGCACCGTTTGAGAATAGGAAGATCACGCGCACACACACGCACACACACACACACACACAGAAGTAGAAGCTGAAAGAGGCTGGCCCTGGGGAGCGACATAGAGGCGGGCCAGGGCCTGCTGCCTCATCAGAAGCCTTTGCATGCGGTTTGTCTAGATAAACATCAAGTCTGTGGATTATTTTGATAAAAATGAGAACGAATTTTAAACATGGGGAAAGTCAGGCACTCTGCCTGTAGTTACCTTTGCACATTTGGTTTGAGCTGGAACGTGGAGCAGGCCTTCCTGACTCCCACCACCACTGCGTCACATGGAGGGGAGATCAGAAGCCAGCTGCAAGTGACAGAAGCAAGTGCCGCACTGCCACCCGCACCAGCGTGCGTGCGAGAGAGGGACTGCGTGTGAATCCCCCCTTCTGGCCCCGCCAGGCCCATCTTTCCAGACCAGCATTCTCCGGCAGGCTCCAGATGGCCTGGATGGCTTCTTCCCACTCACTCAGCTGAGCCGCCCGCCTGGCTGAGCTTAGAGATGGACGCTTTCCCTTCTGCATCCCTAGGAGGCTTGTCTGGCATCGTCCTCGTTCACTTGGGAGCAGTGTCCTGGATTTGTCCAGAAGCGTCTCAGGCACCCAGGACAAACTTAGCAGTCACACTATCTCTGAGCACCAAGAGGGCCAGCTGCCTTCTTTGTTTTCGGCAAGAAGAACAGATCTCCCTGTTCCAGCTTGTGTTCCTGCCTGTGCGTCTGTGCGGAGGAGGCTGAGGGAGACGAGCCAGTGAGAGAACACGTTGCTCTTCAGCTGGAGGGGAGTTTCAAGGGCAGGCTGGCCTGCCTGGGCACCCAAGACTGCAGATCATCGGGTGACAACGGTGCCTCTGGAGACCCAGGACCCTCCCCACCTGGTAGCAGTGTCTCACCCAGTGCAGGGTGACAGCAAATGGCAGTGTGGCATTCACCATGTGCTACATCCATCATTTTATACCATCCAGACAAAAATCCTTGAGGGAGGCCCTGTAAATACCCCCATAATGCAGATGAGCAAATTGAGGCAGAGAAAAGTTGTGTAACTTGCCCAGAATTACCAAGGTTCTAGAACTAAGTAGCAGGTAGTCTAGCTCCATAGCCCAAGGTCCCAGGTACAATGCTCTATGGAAACACATGTTGTTAACTTCTTGTTATAAAATATTCGACTAGTTAATGCAAAATGGGTGCTGAATTCATAAAAGAAAGCAAGGTGTGTGCAGAGTCAGAACTGTGACTGAATCTCTGCTCTGCACCTGGGCAGGGGCCCCTCCACCAACGGCCTCCATGTTTCCCAGTCCTCCACACCCAGGGGGTTTGCACAGAGAAGTGCCCTGCAGGACGTCAGAAACTAGATCTGGTTTCTCCCTGTGGGGTGGCCTTGGACAGCCTGTGTCACTTGACCGCAAGTCACTGCTGTCAGGGTTGGGCCACCTCTTGGTGAGTCTTCTGTCTTAGCTGGTGACTTCCTCTCGCACCTGCCCCCAGCCCTGGTCCTGGAGTCCTGCGCTCTCTCTGCGGCTCCCCTACCCCCACCCCGCCCCCTCTGTAGGCAGTCTTGCTTTGAAAACAACCCTCCTGGAATTTCCCCAATTTGCGGAAGCCATCTGTTTTCCCACGGGACCCTGAATGATGTGACAGCGGCATGAATAATGGCGGAAACTGGAAGCACCTGAAGTGTCCGAGCGCTGGGGGAGGGAGGGCCGATTCGGGATCCCGCACAGCGGCTGGGCGGGATGTTCACGAAACCCCGCTACAGCGGAGCGCGGGAAGGGGGTGCCTGGGGTAGGATGAGTGGGAAGAACAAACGACCTGAGGCTAAGTCGCGTTCTGGCACGACCTCCAAGCAGCTCCTCGTTGGCAGGGTCTGCGACCTCCAAGTCTGGCACTGAGGTCACAGCAAAGGTCAGAAATGGTTGAGTCAACGCGCGTCCTGACCCAGCACAGGCCGGTCTCCACGCACCCCACCTTCGCCCCCATGACCCGGGGCTGGTCCTAGGAGGAGGAGCGCCTGCGGTTTTAGGCCGCAGACCAGAATCTGGTCTGTGCGTGCCGCAGATTCTCCCAAGGCTAAAAGCCCCGCCCCCACACGGCGCCCCGCCCAAAGGGGCGGGGCCCGAGGGCGCCCCGAGCGGGCTCTACACCCCCCGGGACAGGAAGGAGCGCGCCTGGCACCGCCGCCGGGGCTGGGCACCTGCTTCACTGGGTTCGAGTCCTGGCTGTGGAGCGGAGGCCGGGGCACGTGACGAGACCTATCTGGGCTGCAGACACCTGCCCCGGGCGTCCCCGCGGGGCGAGCTGAGCCCTGCTGCCTCCTGGCCACGCCGCCCCTCCTCCATAGGCCCAGCGCACCCTGGGGCTGCGACCCTGCACTGGGCGCCAGCGGCGCCCCAGGCCCGTGTGGGTCGCTCGCTCGTTTTTCAGCTGCATTTCCTCCGGAGGCGGCACAGAGTCCGCGCTCGGTGAGCGTCGTTCTGCGCTGACTGCCTGCGGACCGCCGGGGACGCAGGGCCGCGCGGCCAACCAGAATCCGAAGAGCAGACAGACCTCTGGCTGTGTTCATTCGCACCCAGTTCTTCCCCAACCTTGAGTACAAAATTATTACTTAATGCCCCAGAGGAGCTAATGGAACCGCAACTGGTTCCCAGCCAACGCTTGGGGAAACAGGTTTCCCGGGAACTGCAGGGGTGGAACCAGAGCCTGCGTCGCCGCTGTCCCCACCCCCACGCTCGGGGAAAAGGGAGCGTCGGGATTGTGGGGTGGAGGTCTGTCTGGCCTGGGGCTGGGGAGCAGGAGGCCTAAGCCCCAGGGCTCTGACTACCTGGCTGCCCCCACCCCGAGAGCTTGGGGAGCCACATAGGGGTCCCACTAGGGCCCTGGCCATGTCTGATTTGCACTTTAGAAACATCCTTCAGTCTGTAGGGAGACTAGAGTGATGAGGCAGGGTGACGCTGGCTGGAGAGGAGCAGGAGGAAAGCAGCTGGGGGCGGTGGGCAGAGAGGCCCTGGGTGTGGCAGATGTCTGGCCAGAGTGCTGGATGATGGACAGCAGGATGGGGCAGGAGTCCAGACTGGATGGAGAAAGGGGGTCCTGTCCCTCCACAGGCAGGCCAGGCAAAGCAGCGCGTCCACACTGGACATGTCCCCAGCTCACTAGGCTTGCAGGGGGCTCTGTGGGCACCCAGCAGCCTGGGCCCCACCCCACTCCTCCAGCCCTGGGCAGAATCCTGGGGGCCATTCTGGGTTTTCCCTTTCTCTTCTTCCCAAGTTTCACCCTGCAAAGCACATCCTAAATGGGATCCCTTCCTCACGCTCACCACCTCCACTCCTAGAGGGCCTCCCTTCTCCTTTCTTGCCATGCCAGCCAGCCTCCCCATGGTGCCCACTGGGCACTGGAAAACAGATTGGCTCTCTCTACACTGCTGGAAAACCGCCAGTGTAAAATCCAGACTGATTGTGGCTCACACACACACCCAGCCCAGACCTCACTTCCATGCGCTCTCTCCCTGCCCTGCCCGTGAACCCACTGTCCCTCCACCTCCCCTGACACAGGAGGGCACACACAGCTTCTAGGTATGCATGCCCCAACTCAAATGTTACCCTTTGGCAAAAGCATCTGTCTCTGTCATGTTATAAGACTTTATTTTTTTTTTAATACACTTACCACTGTCTGAAGTTATTTTGTTTGTGTTTTGTTTGTCACCTTTTCCCTTGGCCAGAATAGGAGCTCCATGAGCACAGGGACCTCGTCTGCATGGCTTGAAGTTGTGTGGCCAGGGCCCGAGCTGGTGCCAGGAGCACAGGAGAAACACAGTCAACATTTGTTACCTGAGCAGGCTTGCTGGCCCCTGTGGGAGACAGGTGTGTCGCCAGGTCTAAGGTGGCAGGTTGTGATGGACTCAGCAGCCTGGGAGAAGGCAGTAGAGCTGAGTCCTGGGGGCGGGAGGTGGGGGGGTCTTAAACCCTTGAAGAAGAGGAAGGATTTGAATTGTGACAAGAACAGGGTAGCGGTTCTTGAGGAAGATGACAGTGCTCTTTCAGGCATGGGGAGGCGGGTGACAAAGACAAGGGAATGGCCAGGGTTTTGGATGGCTGGGGTATAAGATCTAGGTGTGGGGAGCTGGGGGCATGGGAGATGAGATTGAAAAGGTAGATTGGGCCTGGTTGGTGTAGCTCAGTGGATTGAGCGTGGGCTGCGAACCAAAGGGTCACCGGTTTGATTCCTGGTTGGGGCACATGCCTGGGTTGCAGGCCAGGTCCCCAGTGGGGACCGTGTGAGAGGCAACCACACATTGATGTTTCTCTCCCTGCATTCTCTTCTGTCTGAAAATAAATAAAATCTTAAAAAAAAAAAAAGAAAAGGTAGATTGGGCCTGCCGCTATGAAGGACTGAATTGCGTCCCCTCCAAGATCAGTTTGTTGAAGTCCTAACTGCCTATGGTACCTCTGAGAGTGACTGTGTGTGGAAATAGGACCTCTACAGAGGTAACTGAGGTTAGACAAAGGTCCTGTGGGTGTGCCTTACCCCAGTGTGCCTGGTGTTCTTATGAAGAGAGACAGACATGAGGGATGTGCCCGCGGAGGAAAGACACCCTGAAGGGCCTGCGAGAGGGCGGCTGTCCGCAAGTTGAGGAGGAGGCCACAGAGGAGCTCAGGACTGCGGCGCCTTGGCCTGGGCCTTCCAGCCCCCAGAGCCCTGAGAAAATACACTCTGCTGTTGAAGTGCCCAGTCTTTCATCTTTTGTGTTATGGCAGCCCTAGAAAATTAATATAGGTCTTACGTTTTTTAAATTTTAATTTTAAATAGTAATATATTCGCCCAGTTCAAAATCAAACGTAGGAGGTAAGAATGACCCGGTGATCAAGGTCAATGACAACAGCGATACATCAAGTTGAGTGTGCCCTTCATGTGATGTGATGAGAATAGCAGTTTTCTCTGTTGTATTCCAAAAACAAAATGAAACAGAACAACCCAGCACCTCAGTCTAATCACGACAAAAACATGGGACAAGTCTCAAGTGAGGAACATGAACAAAACGCCTGGTTAGTCCTCCGAAGAGCTGTCCAGGTCACAGAAACCAAAGGACGTCTGGGAAACAGGTGCGGCCCAGAGGGGCGGAAGGGGCCCGGCCACTACGTGTAAGGTGGGACCCTGGAACGAAGGACACTAGTAAAAGTGTGGACATCTGAGTAAACTGTAAACCTGACTTTGTATTGGGCTGGCCAAAAAGTCCATTACGTTTTTTCCCTATGATGGCTCCAGTAGTGCTGAGTCGTCTTTAACTGCATTTGAAACAATGTTGTTAGATTATATTGTAACAGCTGTCACATCAGTGTGCATTAAAAAAAAATTTATCAGCCTGGCTGGTGTAGCTCAGTGGATTAAGCACGGGCTGGGAACCAGAGGGTCCCAGTTCGATTCCCAGTCGGGGCACATGCCTGGGTTGCGGGCCAGGTCCCCAGTGAGGGCCATGTGAGAGGCAGCCATACATTGCTCTTTCTCCCTCTCTTCCCTCTCTAAAAAACAAAATAAAAAAAATAAAATCTTTAAAAAAACAAAAAAACATCAAAATTGGTGAGTTTTTGTGCAGCCATTTTAATATTGAAGATGAAAGGATAGGCAACATTTTTGGCATATTATGCTTTATTATTTCAAGAAAGGTAAAAACACAACAGAAATGCAAAAAAAAAGATTTGTGTGGTGTATGGAGAAGGTGCTGTGTCTGATCAAGCAGGTCAAAGTGGTTTGCGAAGTTTCTTGGTACTGTTGATATTTTGGCCAAATAATTAATTCCTTGCTGTGGGGCTGTCTGATGCACTGGAAGATGTTGAGCAGCACCCTGGCCTTTCCCCACTAGAAGCCAATAGCAGGAGCTAGCCGATGTACTCAAAACATCCAAAACAATAAGCTGTTGGTGAAAATGAAAAACGTGTTTTTATTTTATGGAAAAAGTGTATGAGACTTTTTGGCCAATGTGATAACAATGATTCAGTATTCATTAGTTGTAATGAATGTACCATGTTAATGTCAGATGTTAGTAATAAGGAACAGGGCAGGGGCAGGAAATATTGGAACTCTGTATCATCGTTGCAATTTTCCTGTAAATCTAAAAATGGTTCTAAAAAATAAAGTTTATTTTTAAAAAGTGATATTGAAAAGTAGCTTTCCAAATTCTGTCTCTTATCTACGTAGCTCTTATTCTCACCCCGACTCATGGCTTTATTAGTGTCTGCGGATCCTTCGAGAATTCTTTTATGCAAACACGAATCTATATGGATTTTTCTCCCAAAATGGCCTTTTTATTTCCTTTAAAAAGCATTTGATCATTTTAACATAAAATAGATCAAACATACAAAGTGGAGGGAAAAACACAACGCACCTCACACCCGCCACCCACGTTTAACAGCCGTCAAGGATTCGCTGTGTGTGTTCCAGCTTGCTCTCCCCGCCTCACACCCTCTCCCTTTCGCTGAGCTGTTTAAAGTGGATTCCAGATGCCTTACACAGGCACGTGTGCATCTCTGAACAATGTGGGCATCTCCCAGCACCCTAAGTTCCTATGACCCCATCACCGGTGCCTTGTGAGCTACAGCCTGGGTGAGAGGGAGGCACAGACAGGTTTTGCAGGGCAGGAGTGTATGTGTGACCTAGTTATGGCCATGTGTGGGACGGTTTGGGCGTGGAAGAGGTCAGAGCAGGCAGGGCACTTATGAATACCTCCTTGGTCTTGATGCCAGTCGATAGGGCCTGATGCCAGGTGTTTGCAGCAGGGTGACACGGAGGAGCAGGACTGGCAGGGGAGTCTCTGACTAGCCTGGTCTCAAATGGGTGCCTGCCTGGAAGACAGAGGGGACGGTGATGTGAGCATGGGCAGCTGCCACCGTCTATGCGCACGTGTCCTACAGGCAAGGGTGGGACCGATGGCCAAGGAGAGAGGGCTCATTTTGATCACTTCACCCCAGGTGGCATTTCTCTGCGGCTCTCTGACAAGGCCTGTCTCTTGCCTGGCTTCGTAGGGCAGCAACAGACAGGAGCCCCTTAGCAACATAGTGGGCCTCTTCAGGCCTCACGGACATTAACATGTCAGGGCTTGGATGCCCTCCTGGGGTCAGGGAATCCAACCCTTCTCTGGCTACAGATGGGGAAGCTGAGACCCAGGGAAGGAGTGCAAGTCCCTAGGACCACGTGGGGAGTAAGAAGCAGAGCTAGAATTAGAGCCTGGGTCTCTTGAGCTCCTGCTTAGGGTCTCCCATTACCTAGAGCTTCCTCTTCTGTCCATACCCTGCTCCAGAAGGGATGACGTTAGCAGTTGATGCCCAGTGCGCATGAATTCAAGCATCCCTGGGTGACCCTTCCCCGAGGCACACCTGTACTTGAAGCCTGCTTACTCATGACAGCACAACTACAGAAAACTGCTATTTATGGGACAGCTACCAAGTTCCATGAGCTGTGCTAGGAGCTGTTCATATGTCATGTCTGCGCTCCCCAAATCCCAGGAGGCAGGCACTGTTATTACCGTAACCTCCCATTACCAAGATGGGCAAAGTGAGATACAGCGCAGTGTAGCTGGTCTAAGGTCACACAGTGAAGTCATGTCAGAGGCAGTGTCTCACCAGAAAGCCTAAACTCTCAGCCACTAATACACACGCGTGCACATACACCATGGCCCGCAAGAACAGGGTGGCTCTTGTGAAGAGGACAGTGGTTTCTGCCTGGCCTCCTCCCTCTTTGCACCCAGCCCCACCCAGCAGCCTGAGCCTCGCAGAGGGGCAGGTAGGCTACAGATGGGCCCTGACCACCACATGCTGCCTTCTCCAAGGAGCAGGGCCCTTCCCAAGGTGGTTCATGGCCCTTTGGTGTTTGGGGCCATAAACAGACCTCGTTCTGGGTGCTTGCACACGTGTCAGTGGTGCCGTGGAGTACACGGGGCACAGACTCAGCTTTACGGGGTTCGAGTGACTGGCACAGTGTGGAGGGCACAGAAGGATGTCTGCCCACTGGTCGGCCTTTCCTAGGGCCTGCTCCATGCCGCGCGCTAGGCCCTGGACACAGGGGTGATCCTGCTCAGCGCTCTGTCACTCAGGCGCGGAGGCCAGAGGAAAGGGTGTCACGGGAGACAAGGCTGTAAGGACAGACCTGGAGCCCGCAGAGGAGGGCTGCACCCTGCCCTGGGACGTTGGAGCCATGAAGGTTGCTGGCACGGGTGCACACAGGCAGTCTAGGTCGGGTGCACCGCCTGGGCGAGGAGCCAAGGCTGGAGAGCAGAGACGGGTCCTGGAAGGCAGGCTGGCCTAAGGAGCAGGTCGCCGGGAGGCGCAAGAAGACGCGGGGTGGGGGGCAGTCAGCTGTCCTGGGGCCGGAGCGCCAGGCGCGTTCGTGGCTGCATCCTGAGCACTGCGGAGCCGGAAACCGCGGACGGTTCCGGGAGCACTCACGCCCCTCGGACCAGGCCCCTCGCCTGCAGCCCCACGGGGCGCGGGGAGTAGGGGGTCAGGCCGCAGTCAGACGCGGTGCGTCTCGCTCACCCCAGCCTTCTGGAGCCCGCGGTTCGAGTCCTGGCCTTGGTGTGACTCGCTGCGGGGTCCCGGCCGGGCCCTCCCCTCTCTGAGCCTCGGTTTTCCCATGCTCAAGGTCTCGAGAGTCCGGGCTCTCGGTCCTGCGCGGCCCCCAGCCCACAGGCGGACACGCGCAGCACCGTAGGGGCCAGGCCTCCGCCCCTCCCCCCCGCGGGAGCGCGGACGCTCACGAGCGCGCTCGCACCTGGCCGCCGCTGAGAGCGAGGTTGGATGGGCGGGGCCTAGGCGCTCCGCCCCGCCCCCGCCCCCGTCGGGCCAATCGGAGGGGGCGGATGGCCCCGTGCGGGGCGACGCGCGGGGGGCGGGGCCGACAGGGGCTGAGGAGGAGAGAGCCCGCGGGCGGGCAGGCGGGCGGCAGGAGGCGTTCGGGCGGGGGCGGCGGCGGTGGCGGTAGTGGGTGCCCGAGCCGCGACGCAGCGCACCGGCGTGTCCGACAGGCCGGCCCGGCTCCGCAGCCAGCCGCAGCCGCCGCCTCGCCGCGGAGGGCCCGAGAGTGCGGCGGCGGCGCGCGGCCTGTGAGGGCGGCCGGAGCGGCGGGCGCGGCGCCGAGCGTCCTGTCAGGCGGCGGAGGGCGTCGCGGACCCGCGTCGCTATGATGCCGGTGAGTGCGGGCGGCCACGGCTTCCTCCGCGGGCCGCCGGCCAAGCCTCCTTCCTCCCGCGTTCCCCGCCTCGGGCCCCGCGCGAGGCCGGGCGGGCGGGCGGGCGAGGAAGGAAGTAGCCTGGCGGGCGCGCCCGGCCCGGCGACCCCCGGGCGGACAGGTGGGGGCGCGCCGGGCTGTCAGCGCGGGGGGCGGGGGGCCGAGGCCCGGGAGGGGGCGGGGACGCAGGCTGGCCGCCCTGCGGTGCGGGGACCCCCGCCGGCGCCCCCCGCGGCCCTTCCTGCCCGGGAGGGGCGGCCGAGCGTGAAATCGGAGACCCCGTTCTCCGTCCGTCCCGGCGGGTGGGCGCCGCGAGGCAGTGGGCGCGTGGCACTCGCCGGGTCTGCGGCTGGCGACGCCGGTGACCTCGCCCGCAGGTCGCTGGGCGCGCACTCAGGGGGTCGGCGGCGTGGGCCCCGTGTGGTGGTCGCGCCCGGGACCCGCTCGGGGCCGCAGGGCCGCCGTGGGCGCCCCGTCCCGCGTCTGCGGGCCGCTGTCGCTGTGCGCGGGTCGCAGCGGGGCTCCCCGCGCCGGCGCCGCCTTTGTCCGGCCCCCGGGGTGCGGGCGCCCCGCCAGGCCCGAAACCCCGGCCGCCCGGCCGCTGTCCTTAGGAGCCGCGGCGCCCGGTGACCGTGTTCAGGCCCGGCGTCGTGGGCTACACGCTGGGGCCCCGGGGACAGGGCGGCGCGGGCGCTGCCCGGAGCGACGGCGGGCCTTCCGAGCGCCCGAGCCCCGGTGCGGGTCGGACGCGTTCGTGGCGAGCGGCAGCCGCGTCCTTCTTTCGCCGCGGTGCCTGCGGCGAGCGGCGCGGGCGCGTTCGGCTTGCACCCGGCTCCGCCGCGAGGAGCGTCCCGGTCTTCCGAGCCCTTCCTCCCGGGCGACCTCGGCCCCGGCGCGGATCCCGGCGCGTCCTGTGCGCCGCCCCCTAGGGTTCCACCTGGTCGGCCTCGGGTCCTTGTGTGGCTTCAGGCTGCGTCCTGTCTCCGGACGTTGGCTTTTCCGCGCGTGGTCGTCTTGTCGTGGAGGGGAACTGGCTGCGCGTCAGAAGGTTCGGAGTCGGTACCAGTTCTGCTACTTTCCAGCTCGTGTGACCTTGACCGAGGCAAGGCCCCCGGCCGGGAGTTCAGTGGGGGTGGGAACGTGGCGGTGTCCCCGGCCGGCAGCGCGGGCGGAGTGCGCGCAGGTGGTCGTGGTTCCGGTGCGGCCCACAGCGCTCCCCCTGTCTCGGCCCCGCGAGGGGCGGCGCTGGGGGGCCCTCCGCCGGTGCTGGCCGGCCGCATCCAGGGCGGTGGGGGGGGGTTCGGTGAGAGGGGCCGGTGCGTCGTGTTGACACTGTGACAACCTCGACGGGTGTCTGCGGAGTTCTGGCTGATGCTGTCGTCGTGTAACGTCTGAGTCCGAGTTTTCACTTGGGACGCTCAGGTTCTACCGCCGCACCGCGCGGTTAGGGTCTGGTCCCGGCCTCGCCGGCTTCCTTTCGGAAGGACTTGGCTCATCCAGCATTCGGGGAATTTCTGCACGATACTCAAAATAATCCAATACTGCTTTCAAAAAACATATTGTCTATTAACTATTTAAAACACGCTGCTTTTGTTTTAAAATGCCTTCTAGAAACAGATGGCATTTCTCTTAGTCCCTCTTCGTGGCTTTTAACTTTGCATTTCCTTCTTGACCCCTAAAAATACTACTTGTAGGATGAACTCCTTCCTCTGCGAACACAGTCAGGGTTGATTGTAAGTTTAGTGGGAGTTTAAGTGCCATGTGATTCTTACTTGATACTCTCTTAAACTGTATATCCAAGATATAACTAAGGTTCTCTCCCTTTGTTGTGTATTTTGTGTTCATCATCCTGGTGAATCATCAGAGCAGAACTGTATCACGGTTTGCAGAGAGCGGCACTTCCAGTGGGGATGTCCTGTGAGCCACACAAGTGCAACTTTAAATTTTCTAGTGACTACCTATGAAAGGTGGCATTTAAAGTATCTTTTATTAACTCATCAAAAATGCTCTCATTTTAACAATACCCAATGTGACACATTTGCTAATGTGATACTTTACCTTTTTGTACTAAATCATTGAGATTCGGCATGAACCCAGCGTGAACTGCTGAAGTGTCACCCTCACAGCAGGTCTCAGCTCAGACCAGTGTGTTTCGGCCACTCAGGAGCCACATGTGTTCAGTGGCAGCGTGGGCCTAGCAGGTGTCCCATCGCAGCCCACGGCTGCACGCGGCCCAGGACGGCTATGAATGCGCCCAACACAAAATCGTAGATTTACTTAAAACTTATTTTGCTCATCAGTTTTCGTTAGTGTTCGTGTATTTAATGTGTGGCCCAAGACAACTCTTCTTCCAGTGCGGCCCAGAGACGCCGGAAGGTTGGACACCCCTGGTAGAGTAGACAGGGTCTGGCAGGAGTAAGGCCTGCTTGAGTGTGGCTGGTAGGGTAATAATATGGGTGTAATAATGTATAGTTTTAATTTGAACAGTTCGCCTGAAATGTCATATGGTACGCTTGAGTGTGATGTTGTTATGTTGCAGAATTGCATGCTTATGATTTTGTAATGAAAGGGGTATCCCTGGCTGGTGTGGCTCCATGGATTGAACTCCGCCCTGGGAACCAAAGGGTTACTGGTTCAATTCCCGGTCAGGGCACATGCCTGGATTGTGGGCCAGCTGCCCAGTGAGTGGTGCACAAGAAGCAACCACACCTCGATGTTTCTCTCCCTTTCTCCCTCCCTTCCCTTCTCTAAAAACAAACAAATTAATTAATTAATTAATTTAAGCGGGGGAGGTGTTTTTTGTGCCGGATCCTGTACTTTAGTTTGAGAATTGGCAGTTGGTGTGCAGTGTCTTTGGTGCCTTTGAATCAGCCACGTGGGTTTATTGCAGCTCTCAGGTGTGGGAATCCGTGAGACAGTATCTGACTCCGTTCTCACCTGACACGTGAAAGCTTTGCAGGAGTTTTCTGTTTGCCCCTAAGTCGAGTTGTATGACTGTCTGCTTTTAAACAGTTATATTTTAGAATTTTCCCTTATCAAAATAGTTTTGCATGGTAGTATCTGTATTTGTTCACTTTTTGTACAGTGGATGACATTTTAAAAATGATTTCTCAAGAAACAAATGGGCTATATTTTTATTTTTAATTTACTAATTTTAGAGAGAGAGGGAGGAGCAAGGCAGAGAGAGAAAGACGTTGATCTGCCGTCGCACTCATTTAGGGCGGTTCTTGTGTGTGTGACCCACGCCCTTGCGAACGGGGTGGTGCTCTGGCCCACCGAGCCAGCAGACCAGGGCCTCAGCGGGCAGCACTCGTGCGGAGCTGAGCTGTGTCTGGGGAGTGTCACTAAGAACACTCTTCTTCTTCCGGAGGGATGTTACCTTAAGTAAAGGAAGTTGTATGGCTCTGGGGTGTGCTCATTTGTGAGACAGGCTCTCTGGTGGCAGGGTTCTGGTTGTGCTGGCAGTGGCGTCCTCACCCCCGGAGACATCACGCAGCACGGCTAGCTGATTCTATTCACTGCTGTCCTGAGAGCCCGTTCAGCCTTTGTGCTGTAGGCTCTGGGTTACGTTGCTTTGTGCTCACTATTGGGGTGGCCACAAAGTCGGTTCAGTTTTTTCCATAGAATAAAAGCCACCTTTGTCATTTCCCTGATTCGGATGTTTTGAGTCTGTTGGCTCTCTCCTGCTATTGGCTTCTAGTGGGCAGAGGCCAGGGGTGCTGTTCAACATCTTCCCATGCATAAGACAGACAGCCCACAACAAAGATTTATTTGGCCAAAATATCAGTAGTACCAAGAAACTTCACAAACCACTTTTGACACATTCAGTCAGTTACGGCACCTTCTCCCTACACTGTACAAGTCTTTTTTGCGTTTCAGTTGCATTTTTATCTTTCTCGAAATAATAAAGCGTAATATGCCAAAAATGTTGCATACCTTCTTCCATCTTCAATGTTAAAATGGCTGCACAAAAATTCCCCAATTTTAATGTTTCTTTTAAATGCATGCTGCTATGACACAATAAAGTCTAACAAAATTGTTTCCAATGCAATTAAAGACAACTAAGCGCTACTAAAGCCATCGTCATATAGAAAAAACATAATGGACTTTTTGGCCAACCCAATATTTAACTCACATTGAACAAACACTCACTTGTTCCAGGTGTTCACTGTCTTACCAACTGTGTTGACACATTTGGCATTATTGGAATAGGTCTTTCTCTTGCAAACGGCTGTCACGTAACTGATGAAACAATGAACTGGAAGTAGGGAGACTTAGCTTCTGGTCCTCTCTCGTTAGTAACTGTGTGACCTTTGGACTTGCGCTCTTTGGGCCTCGGTTTCTGATCTGTAAAATGAGTTGGTCCTGGTGACTGCCTGGTCGCATGGCTGGTCCCGTACTTGGTTGATAGCAGGCACTTTCAGGAAGGTCGGCGGCACTCACACTGGCTACGTCAGAGGCTGGGGTGTGCTGACACGCTCTGTCTCGACAGCCCTTTGGTAGGCTGCCGAAGTGTCTGTGTGTGATCGAGCAGATAGGAAGTGCTCAGTAGATGTTCACTATTATTGTTAATTAATGATTAAGTCCCTGGATAGGCTTAAATGTATAGCCTAATTCAGTAAACAACACAAACACTGGAGGAATTTTTCTTAAAAGTCTATTTTTTATTTTAAGATTTTTTATTTATTTATTTATTTTTTAGAGAGAGGAGAAGGGAGGGAGACAGAGAGATAGAGAAACAGCAATGTGTGGTTGCCTCCCACAAGGCCCTCACTAGGGACCCGGCCAGCAACCCAGGCATGTGCCCTGACTGGGAATCGAACCGGGACCCTCTGGTTCCCAGCCCGCGCTCAGTCCATTGAGCTACACCAGCCAGGGCTTAAAAAGTCTATTTTTTTTTAAACAAAAAATGACAAATTTAATATCACCATTTAAAATAATAAAACTATTTCTAGCCTTTGGACTGCCCAGAAGTTCGTAAGGAAAAGCAAAGCCTTGAACATATGAAGATGTGTATATAAAAGCCTTTATTATTTGTTTTATTGAACTTAAAAGTAGTCTGTATGGATAACTCTTCTAAAGGCTGTAGTATTAAGTACAATCATAAAGTTTCACAGCTATTTAACTTCCTACAATGCAATTTAGTAATAGTGACCACTCAGTGAATAGCATTTGTCATCAACGTGCTGAGGCACTGTGTCATAGGTTTTGTGGTGGTGTCCCTGTTTTTATGGAGAACTGAGGTCAGGAGTTAAGGGAACGTGGCTCAGGTCCCCAGCTAGTCAGTGGCGAAGCAAGGTTTGGAAACTGTCTCAAAAGCCTTTGCTCCTGGCCTGTGTGCCAGTCACTTCAGAGAGTTTGCTGTAGCAAAGGGAGTTTGCTAGAAGTGCTAGTACATTGAGTTTGGCTAAATTTCCCCCTTATGCTCAGCCCACGTGAGGCTTACTCTTTAAAAGAACCCCAAGTTGAATCATTTTCATAAAGTGAGTTTTCACCATTTTGAGGGAAAACTATTTTAAATGTAAATGCGTTAACTATATCTTTCTTTTTCAGCATCCTACTTTGAATAGTAAATACCAGTATATGTGCTTAAGAGTTACTTAGGATTTTTAGGAGGATAGGAACTAGGAATATCGCCAGGTTATGATGTTGAGGTTATATAACTGGTCATCAGCATGCATTTTTTGTGTGTGTCTGCACAGATGGGCAGTAGTTTCTCAGAGAAAGTTTGGTGGGATTGGTGCCTTGAAGTGCTGTTGCCACAGTTCTCTCACAGACTAGGGCTCCAGGAGGAAACGGGGTGATCACGTTCTGTTGGAGCACCTTGCCTTGGTTGCTTTGTTTTTTTGTTTTTTTGTTTTTTAATTATTTTATTGTTGTTCACTTACAGTTGTCTGCATTTACCCCCACCCCCAACCCCAGGCAAACCCACCTCCCTCCCTTGCTTCCACCCTCCCCCTTGGTTTTGTCCATGTGTCCTTTATAGCAGTTCCTGAATACCCTTGTCCCCATTATCCCCTTCCCCCTCCCCTCTGGTTACTGCCAGAATGTTCTAA
>PVJI01027939.1:0-17063 GCA_004026765.1 Micronycteris hirsuta
AGAAGTTTCTGTTCATGTCTTTTGTCCATTTTTTAATTGGGTTTTTTGTCTTCTTGGAGTGGAGTCATATGAGTTCTTTGTATATTTTGGAGATCAGACCCTTTTCTGAGGTATCATTGGCAAATATGTCTTCCCATACGGTTGGTTCTCTTTTTATTTTAATACTATTTTATTTAGCCCCACAGAGGCTCTTTATTTTGATAAGATCCCATTTGTTTATTCTTCCCTTTATGTCCCTAGCTCTAGGGGACATATCATTGAAGATGTTGCTGCGTGGAATATCTGAGATTTGACAAATGGATTAAATGCTCCAATTAAAAGACATAGAATAGCGGAATGGATAAGAAAGCATGACCCACACATATGCTGCTTACAAGAGACCCACCTCAGGACAAAAGACTTACACAGACTGAAAGTGAAGGGCTGGAAACAAGTTTTCCAAGCAAAGGGACAAGAAGAAAGAGCTGGGGTAGTAATACTCATATCAGACAAAATAGACTTCCAAAAAAAGGGCCATCAAGAGAGATCCAGAAGGACACTTTATAATACTCAAGGGAAGAATCCACCAAGAAGACATAAATATTGTAAATATATATGCACCCAACACAGAATTTTCTAATATGATAGAAAATGTACCATTAAGTCTATCATAACTGTTTTTGAGTGTACAGTTCAGTAATGTT
Source organism: Micronycteris hirsuta (assembly GCA_004026765.1). NCBI lineage: Eukaryota > Metazoa > Chordata > Mammalia > Chiroptera > Phyllostomidae > Micronycteris > Micronycteris hirsuta. The sequence goes on from PVJI01027939.1 coordinate 684, forward strand.
AAATGCATTCACATTTTTGTGCAAATGCTATCTAAAACTTTTCATGTTGCAACTGACACTCTAAACTTGTTTAAACACTCACTGTCCCACCCTCTCCCTCCCCAACATTTGGCAACAACCTTTCTTTTTTCTCTTTTTATGATTTAGACTACTTTAGATATGTCATATGCATGTTATTATAGAGTATTTGTCCTTTTGTGCCCAGCATATTTCACATATCATAACATCTTCAAGGAAATTCCATGTTGTAACATGTAACAGGATGTTCTTATTGTGTATAGCTGCACAATAGTCTATTGTATGTGCATACCCCAGTTTCTTTACTAATTCATCCACCGAGGGACATTCTGAATTGCTTCTACCTGTGGGGTATTGTGAATGATGCTGTGACGGACATGATTATGCAACCATCCCTTTGAGATCCTGCTTTGAATTCCTTTGGAGATACAGCCTAAGAGGGATTGCTGGATCATACGGTAATTCTGTTTTTCATTTTTTGAGAAGTGTTGATACTTTTTTCCATAATGTCTGCACCATTTTACATTCTCACCAAGAGTGCATAAGGGTTCTGATTTCTTCACATCCTCTCCAACACTTGTGATTTTCTGTTCTTCTGATAGTGGCTAAAGTAATGAGTTTGAGGTGAGATCTCCCTGTGGTTTTGATTTGCATTTCTCTTATAATTAGTGATGCTATGTATCTTTTCATATGCTTCTTGGGCAACCTGCTGTTTCTGATTGGGATTTACCATAGAGAGCCTTAAGGAGAGTTAATATCTTAATACAGAATCTGCAGCCTTTTGAACTCAGGTACAGTTTGTTCTCCTCTATCACTGTGCTGTCCACGGTTTCAGTTACTCAGTCCACCATGGTGATATTAATATTAAATGGAAAATTCCAGAAATAGAAAAATCAATAAACAATTCATAAGTTTTAAATAGTATGCTTTTCTAAATAGCTTAATGAAATCTTGAGTGGTCCCATTTCATCCCCCCTGGTCATGAAGCATCCCTTTGTCCAGTGGACCCACATTATATATGCCCCCACCCATTAGCTACTTAGTAGTCATCTAAGCTGTTAGATAAACTATTCTAATATCACAGTGCTTCTGTCAAGTGACCCATATTTTGCTTAATAATGTCTCCAAGGTGCAAGAGTGCTGATGTTGGCAATTCAGATATGCCCAAGAGAAGCCTTAAAGAGCTTCCTTCAAATAAAAAGGTAAACATTCTCCACTTAAGGAAAGAAAAAATATATATATGCTGAGGTTGTTAAGATCTAAGGTAAGAATGACTATTCTGTTTGTGAAACTATAAAGAAGGAATAAGAAATTAATTCTAGTTTAACTGTCATATCTCAAACAACAAAAATGATGGTAACAAGGTATGACAAGCATTTAGTTAAGAAGGAAAAGGCCTTAAGTGTGTGGGTGGAAGACCTGAACAGAAAACTCATTCTGATTGACTACAATATGTTGAACCAGAGAACATGGAGCCTATTTAAAAAACTTCAGCAAGGAATGCCCTTAGATGAATGAACACATTAACATAACTTTTATTACAGTATCTTGTTACAATTGTTCTATTTTATTATCCATTATAGTTGTTAATCTCTCACCATGCCTAAATTATAAATTAAAAACTCATAAGATATTTAGGTATATATAGGAAAAAAATATAGCATATACAGGGCTCATTCCTATGTGAAGTTTTCATTATCCATTGGGGGTCTTAAAATTATCTTCTGCAAATGAGTGAGAACTACTCTATTCATTCGGGCCCTCTTTAATTTCTCTCAGCAATTATTTGTACTTTTGAATGTGCAGGTTAATACATATTTCATCATATTTATCCCCAAGTGTCATATATTTTTGTTGTAAATAGTATTGTTTTTAATTTCAGTTTTGGATTTTTCCTTAATACTATACAGAAAATTCTTGATTTTTTAATATTGATACCACACTACCTTGTTAAATTGACTTAAAGTATTTTTTAAATTAATCCATTAGATTTCTACAGTGATGTTCAGGTAACCTATGAATAATGACTATTTATTTCTCCCTTCTATTTCCTAAGACTTTTTTTCTAATCGGAGTGGGTACTAACTCCAATAACATATTGACTTAAAGTGCAGAGAGGGAATCCCTATCTTCCTTCTGATCTTAGAGGGAGAGCAGGAACTCTCACCGTTAAGTAGTCATTGGCTATAGGGTTTTCATAGAGACTCCTATCAAAATAAGAGTGTTCTTTCCTATTTATAAGTAGCTGGTATTTTATAGCAAGGATAAATATTAGCTTTGGCAAATATTTTATTTTCTGTGTCTCTTAAAGTCATCACATTCTTATGTTTAGTTTGTTAATATAATAAATTACATTAATTGATTTTGATGATTAAAACTACATTGCTGAGACAAATCCTACTTGGATATGTATGATATACCATCTTCCCTTTTATATTGTTAGATTCCGTTTTCTAGAATACTGTTTGCATTATTTAAATGTATGTTTATTCAAAGTAATAGTAATCTGTATCTCTTAATCTAATTTATCTATGACTTTGATATCAGGGTAATGTAAATCTTATACAATAGAAAAATACTTATTCTGCAAAATTCTTAAAGATTCTATGTTTAATTGACATGATGTTTCTCTTAAAGTTTGAAAGAATTCACCGTATTTTTCATCATAATTATTTATCCTCCCTAGTTTTATGTGTAGAAATATCATATCTTTCATTTTTAATATTGCTAATTTGTATCTTCCTACTTTTTTCTTGTTAGCGTAACTAAAAATCATTGCTATTGAACAGCAAACTGATTCTGATACATTGCGTTATTTTCATTTGCATTAGTGTGGACATTAGTTGTTCTAATTAAAATAAGCACCTATAGACCAAATCTCTCTTCCTTGGAATTATAAGGACAGAATAGGGGAAAAGCCTTGTATTACAAGAGATACCGCTGTACTCCAGTGCCTGAGCCTGCTTCCCACTTAGGCAATAGAAATCTCTGTTGAGGCATTTCGCTTGAAAAACCATGAATCATAGAATTAACAGTACACTTTTCAGTTTGTCAATTTTATGCCTTATTTTTCAGAACTCAGTACACATATTTTTTAGCATGACATGATTGTTCTTGCTTTAGAGCTTGAGTATTTAATGTCGTTAATTTAATTTCCACCATTTGACAATAAATATTTGATCTAGGATTGAAGCATTCAAAGCCATGTCATTCTTTTTTCTTTTCTTTTTTTTTCACCCACAGGCACTTTCTTCTCAGTTAAAACAATTAAGATCTACTCTCCTAGTGAATATCAAGTATCCAATACAGAATTATTAACTATAGTGACTAGGCTGTGTCTGAGTCCTCAGAACTTATTCATCTTACATCAACTTTAGTATCTTCCCATTCCCCAACCTCCCTTGCAACCAGCATTCTACCCTCTGCTTCTGTGAACCACAGCCATTCTTTCTTGAAAGTTAAGCTCCATCTTGGATTGTGAAATACCGCCATGCCATCCTGATTTGGGATATCTTACAATGTTAAAAACCATAGCTTCCTGAGTACATGCATGGACAGCTGAGGGCAAAATAACGATTGACTGAACATGATGGCATTTCTAGTCAAGTGTAGGTGCATCATGTCCTTCTCTGGTTTTAACATCAGTGGGATTGCTAGGAACACGAAGATGATATTAATACGGATGTTTTCTTATGCAGACATATATACTGCCTGGCTGCCTTTTTAAACTTGAAGGACATTTTCACAGTTTACAAACATCCTTCCTTTTAAAATAAACTACCTTGCCAATGCCTTGATGCTCAGTTTATGCCTGTGGCGTTTTTAGAAGCAGAGTTACAAACCTCTGGGAATGTCAAGTTAATGGAAACTCTGACAGCTTCCTATCTTTAAGAGAATGCTGTCAATGTTAGGTGGCATTCTCCAGGTAATACTGATGAGGTCAGCTCTGCATGCAAACTAATTGCAAGATGTGTTTCTGCTGACAAATTATAAACTGTGCTTATACATGCTATACAAATACAATGTGGTTCAGAGCATTGGGTGGGTGCAGAACAATCAGTAAAAGCCATTACATATAATGAACACATTGAAAATTTCTCCTCAGCACTTTTCAGACAACTGATATGAAATACAGATTGCATATAATATCTATCATGGTGAAAAGCCAATCATCTTTGTTTCTGCCTATCTTAAAAGTAATTTATAAAAAAATTAAGCAAGATCCTGACTAAAAATGTCAGATGTAGTAATAAGCTTATTAATTATAATCATTTTCCATTTTAGTATAGTAACAAAGGAAATATTTGCTTAAATGAAATTCACAAAGACTACAAAAATCTGTTGAGCCTATCTGTTTTATATTTTGATCAAAAGCTAAAGATTTATTTTGTTTGTTTGGTTTAGTTATCTTTGATATAATATTTTTGATATTTAAAATTTTCATAACCTTCCTCTTAATGCTTATCTAGTGAGAGAGATGGAAAATCAAGAAAAAATAGATAGCAAAGGTTATCAAAACATTTAAAATCTTCATCCTGATTACTGATTACTTGAGATTTAAAAACCCTATGGTATATTGTTTTATTAAATGGTCTTAGAAAGTTATCATAGTTTTATTACACTATAAATGAAGATTAGTTTACGCCTTAGTTTTTTTCTTAATTTTAAGTATGTTTTACTGATCATGCTCTTACAGTTGTCCCAGTTTTTTCTCCCCTTTATCCCCCCTCCACCATGCAACACCCCCCCTTAGTTCATGTCTATGGGTTGTACATATAAGTTCTTCAGCTTCTCCATTTCCTATACTATTTTTAACTTTCCCCTATTTTGTGCCTATCAATTATGCTCCTTATTCCCTGTACCTTCCTACTGATAATCCTCCCTGTGATTTCCATTTCTGTGATTCTGTTCCTGTTCTAATTGTTTGCTTGCTTATTTATTTACTTAGTTATCCATTCATGTATTTATATTGTTGTTCAAGTGCAGTTGTCTCCATTTCACAAAACCATGCCCCCAACCCCACCTATCCCCTCCTCACACCCTCGAACCCATGACGTTTGGTTTTGTCCATGTGTCCTTTATACATATTCCTTGATGACCCTTCCCCTCTCATCCCATATTATCCCTCTCCCCCCTCCTCTCTGGTTACTGGCAGTTTGTTCTTTATTTCAATGTCTCTGGTTATATTTTGCTTGCTTGTTTGTTTTGTTGATTAGGTTCCACTTATAAGTGAGATCATACTGCATTTTTCTTTCACTGCCTCGCTTATTTTACTTAACATAATGCTCTCCAGTTCCAACCATGCTGTCACAAAGGGTAGCAATTCTTGGCCTGGCTGGTGTAGCTCAGTGGATTGAGCGCGGGCTGGGAACCAGAGGATCCCGGTTTGATTCCCAGTAGGGGCACATGCCTGGGTTGCAGGCCAGGTCCCCAGTGAGGGCCATGTGAGAGGCAACCATACATTGCTCTTTCTCCCTTCCTTCTCCTCTCTCTATAAATAAATAAAATCTTAAAAAAAAAAGGGTAGCAATTCCTTCTTTCTTTAGCTGCGTAGTATTCCATTGTGTTAGTTTTATTTTTATTTTTATTTTTTTAAAGACTTTTATTTATTTGTTTTCAGAGAGAGGAGAAGGGAGAGAGAAAGAGCAATGTATGGTTGCCTCTCACATGGCTCTCATTGGGGACCTGGCCCGCAACCCAGGCATGTGCCCCTACTGGGAATCGAACCGGGACCCTCTGGTTCCCAGCCCGCGCTCAATCCACTGAGCTACACCAGCCGGGCCTATGTGTTAGTTTTAAATGATATAACTGTCTTCTTCCTTCAAGATGTGTGGAATGCATTTTATATTATTTGCTCTGTTTTTTTTCTATCTATGGCAGTAACTTTCAAACTTTTGACACAGAATGTGAAACTACTTTTACGAGTCCCAATATATACTTTGTATCCAATTATAACAAAAAAATCACACAATTTTTATACTTACTATGTGAAATATATTCAGACATTTTCTATTTTATTTCATTTTGTCTTACTTTTATTTTTGTCATATTAAAAGTACTGTTTAGGATATATTAAATCAATCTTACAACCTTGTGACTCTACTTTGACCCATAAGATATGTAGAATAATCCTTTCCAGATGCTTTCTGATACAAGGAGATAAGAGGTGATAAACCTTCTCTTTGAAGCTAAGAAAAAGTAAGTTTGCACTTTGCACCCATAAGTACCTTTCACAAGTATGTATGGATTTACTAAGAAACTCACATATAACATTCATTGTTTTTTGTCAGTCTCAGGGAGTTTGATACAGATGTTTATTGCCTTTGCCTGTTTTTTTTTGTACAAAATATATTTTATAATCCTTAGGTCACTGTTTTCAGACATGATTCGACTTCCATTTCCAGTAATATGACTAAAAATGTATCTTAAATCTTCCACTGGTCCTTACCAGGGTTTACAGTCAACAACAATGTACTGTGAACTTCAAAGTTGCTAAGAAACAACACCTTAATTGTCTCACAACAAGAACAAAATATTATAATTATGTGACATGATAGAAGTGTTAAATGAATCTTTTTTCTTGTTTTACTTGATCCCTCCACCCTGAACCATACTTTTAAACTTACATACACTCTCACAATTTATTTGTGAATTTTGACTTAAAAATTTTATATGCTCATGAATCTCAGAGTTATTCTAGCAGAAGGAGAAAATTTATTAATTCATCATGTATTAAAATATTTATATTTAAGTCTGTTTAATCCAAGTCATATATATGATTCACATTTTAGATATTTTTTTTTACCTCACTGCACTCAGAGAAACATTCAGATTGTAAATCTCTTATAGAATTTCCCTGTTCCATAGGCTCAAACTGAGAGAGCAAATATTATAAGTGGTTTTCCTAAAATATATTTTCAAAATGTCAAAATATAAGAATTTATATACATACCCAATTTACATTTTAGGGGCTTTATATATAAGCCAATTTTTTTGCATTTGATCTTTGAATATGTTTAGTCAACCATATGGTTTTATCATCAATAAAAAGACAACATAATTATGCTATATTAAGGTTTTCTTAACTGACAATTGAATGCTACCTCTTCCAACATTTCTGTGAGGACCAAAACAATTGAAGAGCATACGTTACAAACAGATATTTTACTTTGTGCCAAATTTAATTATCATTTAAAATTATATCTTTATACTGGCCATTTTATTTTCTTGGAAATATTTAAATGAATGTAATCTATAGCATGGCCATATAAATATTGACATAACTGAAATATAAAAATAATTTGTATTTATATTTGGAAATCATTATTTTTAATCCTAGCTGTGTGACTTAGAATGATTTAACATTTTGTAATTCAGATAAATTTCTTTTTACCACAATCAATAACTTCCTTGCAATGTTCTATTTACACTTTAATGATGATCTGGTGAGATTAAAATTGTAAAATCTTACCAAAATGACTAGTTATCAAAAAATCCTACCTGCGCACCCCATAAATGAGCATTGTTATATTCTGTTTATGGAGCAGGAGGAGACAATGACACACTGCCTCTCAATGTCTCCCATTGGTGCAGCCCCCGTTGCCTGTAGTTTATGGAACTATGGGAAGTAAGTGCAGGAGAAAGGTTAACAGTGAGGAGGGAAGAGCAGACAGAAAGAAATGAAGATATAATCCATGAGATCATATCCTTGCATCAGACCAAGTCTGTTTTCCAAGAAATCATATTGTTTGCTAGGATTGAGGCCCAGATTCAATGAAGAAGCTAGCTGCCTCAGGTATCTGTGGTCACCATTATGAAAGTATTCCTTGCTACAAAAGTACACTCAATTCAATGTATGGAACATGCACTAAAAAGCACCTCTTGTTTATCTAATTTAACTGGTCACCCTGTACTTTTTTTCTAGCAAAATATTTTCTTTTTATAAAGAATTTTTAAAATTTATTTTAGAAAGAGGAGAAGGGAGGTAGAACAAGAGGGAGAGAAACATCAATGCGTGGTTGCCTCTCACACACCCGCCTCTGGGGGTCTAACCCACAACCCAGGCTTGTGCCCTGACTGGGAATTGAACTGGCGACCCCTTGGTTCTCAGGCCAGCGCTCAATCCACTGAGCCACACCAGCCAGGACATTATTTTCTAAATCTTAAGGAACCAGCTGTCTCCAGCTGACATTTAGGTTTAGTGGGAGGATATGCTTATTTCCTTGATGTAAGCTTGTGGAGGTGGGAGACTGGGGTAAGGGAGAGCAAATGGGGAAAAAGTTGGGACAACTGTAACTGAACAAATTGAAAAAAAGAAAATGCACTAAAAATCCTAAGGATTTTTGTAAATTATAAGGTCAGGGGTAAGGGATGGAATTTCTGTGTTCACCTTTGCCTCCAAAATCATTCTCTTTCCTTGAAAACTCACTTCTGAATATTTAATATCAAAAACAATGAATATATGCAAACATTGTGAGAAAGAAAGATTGCATGGGAGAGCTGAGACTTGAAGGGAATCCCATAAGGCACAATCTCATAAACAGCCCAAAGCAGGATTTTATTATCACTCTCCCTTAGTGTCCTTTCAGTCACCCAGCACCAGTGGTTTCTCACGGCCCTTTGCCGCAGCCCCTGGGTCAAGCTTACCTTCTTAATGAATGTTTTCTCGTCCTCTGTCTTCTCAACTATGTCCCAAGCCAAAAAGGTCTCTCCCCTGTAGAGCAAATGCCCAAACTAAGCAATTCTGATACCTTTGCTAAAGCTTTACCACAGCCGATTACCCATACCTCAAAGTCTCAATCACGTATTGAGGCATTCTTCCAAAAATAAGGCAGTATGATCGTCTCCATAATAATAATTCCGATGCCAACAATTGATAGAGCAATCATTTTTTCTTATGTTGTTGCAATGGCATTGATTTTTGCCAGGGTGTAGGAAAAAGGATAGCTCTTCCAATTCTATCCACTAGGGAGCATTTTTACGAGTTGCATCATTATTTCCTTGGAGACATTCAACTGCATTTTGCCTTGTGACCAGATACATCAAAAGTTCTCGCCCTGGCTGGTGTAGCTCAGCGGATTGAGCGCGGGCTGGGAACCAAAGGGTCCTGGTTCGATTCCCAGTCAGGGCGCATGCCTGGGTTGCAGGCCAGGTCCCCAGTGAGGGCCTTGTGAGAGGCAACCATACATTGCTGTTTCTCTCCCTCTCTTTCTCTCTCCCTCCCCCTCTCTCTAAAATAAATAAATAAAACCTTTAAAAAAAAAGTTCAGGAAAATTCTAATGGGCAGCATTTTGGATTCTATCCATGGATTCTACATAAAACTGTTTTTGTTTGTTTTTTGCTTCTAAATGAGATTCAGAATTAAAGCTGATTACTTTTTTGTATAAAAAAAGGAAAGTAAACACATCATAATTTGTTACAGCTGGAAGCATAGTTGATATTTTTTTGAAAAACAAATGAAATATACTGTCAGGTAAGAGTGAGGAGGAAAGAGAAGGCAGAAAGATAAGAAAAAGTGGATTCCATGGAAGTGTAGCCTTGGCCCAGACCCTATTGCATTATCTTTCCCAAGTTTGTCTTTTAAGTTTAACTTTACTTTTCTATTTTATAGGTAGTTTCTAGGTATTGGAAAAAACACATGGAGATACACATACGTATTAATCATCATAGCTAATAACAATAATAATATAAAGATTTCCAAATTGATATTAATAGTTTTTTTTAGATCATTTATAGCAACGCAAAGTAGGGAATTTGGTCAATCATTCTGATACATTTAAAATAGTTTTGTGCATTTATTTGGATATTCCTAATCTATTGATCAGTGTTTGATTATTTTTTGAACTCTCCAAATAAAAGCCCTAATGTTTTACTACCTTTAAAAATTGTTATACAGAAACCTTTAAATTGATATAATGCCATCCATTTATTTTTGCTTTTATTTTCCTTGCCTTTGAGGTCAAATTCATTAAATCCTCTCTAAGACTGAGGTCTGCAATTTTAGTACTTAAGTTTTTTTCTGTGCAATTTATTGTTTCATGTCTTACATTTAGGTCATTTTTTTTCAAATTAATTCTTTGTATGGTGACAAATAGCAACCTAGTTTTATCATTTTGCATGAGGCTTCCAGTTTTCCCAGCACCAGTTATTGAAGAGGCACTCTGTTTTCCATTCTATGGTTTTGGCTTCTTTTTCAAATACTATTTGTCCATATATATGGGTTTATGTCTGGGCTCTCAATCCCTTCTGTTGATCTGTGTGTTGTTTTTCTGTCAGTGCCATGGTATTTTGATTATTGTCACTTTGTAGTATAATTCGAATTCAAGGAGGATGATGCCGCTGGTTTTGTTCCTTTTTTCTCAGGATTGCTTTGGCTACTTGAGGTCTTTTGTTATTCCATATAATTCTGATTATTTTTTCTATTTCTTAACAACAACAAAAAAAAAAAAAACAGCAGGATGTTAATGGCAATTGCAATAACTCTATAGAAGAAAACATAGATCCTCAACTTATGGACCTTGGTCTTAGAGAGGATTTTATGACTTCGATCTCAAAGGAAAGAAAAGTAAGGCAAAATAAAAGAATGAGTCTATATCACACTGTAAAGCTTCTGCACAGCAGGAGAAACTGTCAACAAAATAAAAAGTCAACCAACCAAATAAGAAAGTTCTTGCAAACACCTCTGATAAAAGATTAATATCCAAAATAATAAAAAGAATTCACACAACTCAATGGCAAAAACATCCAATTAAAAAAAATGGGCAGAGGACATGAATAGACACTTCTCCCAAGAAGACATACAAATGGCCAGAATATATAGAAAAAGATGTTTGACTTCACTAGCTGTTAGGAGAATACAAATGAAAAGCACAATGAGACACCACCTCACACCTGCAAGAGTGGCTGTTGTCAATAAGACAAGTAAGAACAGTTTTGAAGAGATTGTGGAAAAAAGGAATCCTCATTCCCTTTTGGTGGTAATGTAAACTGGGACAGCCACTATGGAAAACAGTATGGGAGTTCCTCAAAAAATTAAGAATAGAGTTACAATGTAACCTATCAATCCCTCTTCTTATTATCTACCCTCCCCAAAATTGAAAATATTTATTTACAAAGCTACATGCGCCCCTATGTGCATTGCAGCATTATTCGTGGCCAAGATATGAAAACAATGGAAGTACTTTTGATAGGTGATTGGATAAAAAAGACATGGTACATGTCTACCATGAAATACTTCTCAGCCATAAGAAAGGATGAAATACATTTCTGTTAACATAGATGGATCTTGAGACTATCATTATTTTGCTAAGCAAAATAATTCAGATGAAAAAAGTCAAGAACCATACGATTTCACTCATATGTCAGATATAAAAAACAAATCAAACAAAACAAGCAAACCAAAACTCAGACACAGATAAAGGTTACTAGAGGAAAAAGAGGGGGGCATAGTAAACAGTAAAGGGAGTCAAATACTCATGGCAGGAGCTGACTTTGGTGGTTGACAGACAGTTGTAACACAGACGATTTGTTATCAAATTGTCCATGTGAAACCTATAAAATTATTTTAATTATTTTTTAATTCTTCACCCAAGGGTATGTTTATTGACTTTAGATAGAGACAAAAGGTGAGATACAGAAACACAATGTGAGAGAGAAACATCATTTGGTTGCCTCCCATTAGAGCCCTGACTGGGGATCGAACCCACAACCTAAGCATGTGCCCTGACTGGCCATTGAACTCACACCCTTCGATATACAGGATGATGCTCTAAACCATGGAGCCACCTGGCCAGGGCATAAAACCTATATAATTTTATTAACCAATATCACACCAATAAATTTAATATTTTAAAAGAAAAATGCTAGCTCTTATTTTATTTATAATATTGAAAACAAAATAATCATTTCATTTCTTTGTACTAAGCAGGCTCCACTGAGATAAGCGTATCATATAAATTTGAAAGCAGTGATAACCTTGGTTAAGAGCTTTTGGCATATAGGAGGAAAATAGATTTTAAAATATTAAAAAACGTTTGATAGTCAATACATTTTAATTATGAGGCTTTGGTTCTTAGTCAGAAAAATGGCTGCCATGGAGCTAAAAGTCCTCTCTTTCAGGTAATACCACAGTATTCTTACTTCCTAATTCTTACACATTATTGCCATCAAAAGAGGGTAGGTTAGCAAGAAAAATAAATTTTAATTGAATATGTGAAATATTATGATAGATTCACATTTCATGTCTTGAACACTAAAATTGTGATATTCTTAGGGATTTTAGAGATGAAAAAAGCTACATATTTTAAATACTTTTTAAAAAATTTCACTAGGATATAACTATTCATTACCCTACACCAATAACTGATAGGAAAATTATTCCACCTGTGGTAACATACTAAAAATGGAATCAATTATCCATTCTAGAAAATGATGAATAATTGTGATGATTCAAGGGGTTCTTTTATAAAGCTTTGTCAGTTCTAATCTTAAATATAAAATTAAATTGAAATTCAAATTAGCATGTTGGGCACATATTGGGTATACATGTCATATGAGGCAGTTAAAGCCTGAATTAGTCATCATTTTGGTTGTTAAAGGATTTTGTATTTTTATTACTTGGAATGTAAGAATGTGTTAAATGTAGAAATTGTCATTGTAAGAAACATCCAAAACTGTGGAGATTTTTTTGTTTGTTTCATGTCTAATTTTTATTCTGAACTGTAAAGCTCTTCTGAATTAATGTACAGTTGACACACAATATTGTATTAGTTTCAGGGGTAGAACATGGTGAGATTTAATGTTTATATACCTTACAAAGATTTTTTTTTAATGAGAGTTTATTTGAACCAAACTGTTGACATATGCTAGGCTGCAAGTTCTAAATGCTCACCAGTATAACAATTTTCAGCTTCTTTTATGCATTTGAGATTAGGGAAACAACTACAGGAGATTACATGGAGTGGGAGAACCGGATTACAGGGCTGGTAACAAGGTTACATGCACTCTTGAGGGTAGTTAGGGCTTATTTAGAAAGGTGTGTTAACCTAAATGCACAGAAGCAATAGACAGGGATTGGTTAAGATGGAAATAAACCTACTCTGCCCACGGAGTGACTACCCACTATGACCTGCCCAGTTAGCAGTTTGTAATTAGATCGCTCTTTGAGGTTACTTTCCATAAAACCCTCCTTTTTTATCCTCGCCCTGAGACATGTTCTTCAATCTTAAAGAGAGGGGAAAGGAGGAAGAGAAGGAAAAAGAGAAACATCCATGTGAGAAACATCACTAGTTGCCTCTCAGATGCCCCTTCCCAGTACCAACCTGCAACTTAGGCAGGTGCCCTGACAGGGAATCAAACCCACGCATTTTTGGATGCAGGGGTGTCCAAACTTTTGGTGTCTCTGGGTCATGCTGTAAGAAGAAAAGTTGTCTTGGGCCACACATTAAATACACAAACACTAACGAAAACTGATGAGCAAAAATAAAAGGTTTTAAGTAAATTTACAATTTTGTGTTGGGCCTCATTCCTACCCATCCCGGGCTGCATATGTCCTGAGGGCTGTGGTTCAGACAAGCCTGGTTACAGGGTGATGCTCCAACCAAGTGAGCCACGTCAGCCAGGGCATTTTTTCATGTTCAAATTTAAATTAACTAGTCTGAAAGCTTTATTAAATCCGCAGTTTTACTCTTTTCCTTTTCTTTATTATTTATTTTTATGCTTATATGTGTGTATATTTATATATATGCATATGTCTATGCATTCATCCTACTGGTTCTATTTATTTTGTTGAATTCTGGCTGATACACTGATAGGCTATGGAATTTGTGTAGTGGGGAGGAGAAAATGAGGAGATAATGAAGATGTGAGTTGAAGGTGATAAGTTGCACAAAGATGAGTGATGTGGTCAAAGGTCTGACATTCTCTATGATTCAGAAAACATTTTGGAGAAGTAGTAATAGATTCAGCAGCAGCTTGGAAAAGTATGAGAGGAAGCAGAAGTCAGGACTGATTAGCATAAAGATGGCAGAGACAGTTTGGTTACTGATAATGATGTTAGCTAGGTTAGATGGGTTTTCTTTAGAAAGAAGAAGATACAAATATGACCAATAAAATGTCAATAAATACATATATATCAATAATTGAATCTAAAAAGAAATAAACAAGCAAAACAGAAACAGAATCATAGATACAGAGAAAGTTTTGATGGCTGCCAACTGGGAGGGGATTGGGGGGACTAGGCAAAAAAGGTGAAAGGATTAAGAAGTAAAAATTGGTTATCACACAATCATCATGGGGATCTAAAGTACAGCATGGGGAATATAGTAGCCAAATAATATATGTGCATGACCCACAGACATGGGCAATGATGCAGGGATTGCCTGAAGGAGTGGGGGCGTCTGGGTGAGGGGGAAATGGGGAACATTGAGACTATTGTAGCATAAACAATAAAATACAATTTAATTTTTTTTAAAAAAGAAAGTGATAGGGAAACACATAGAGGAGGTCAGGAATATGCAATATATTAAAGATGATGAAATGTATTCTGATGAGAGCAGTGGAACATTTTGAATTATAGTAAGAGGTGAAGAATTAGCTATCTCTGCTTTCCATAAAGACTACAGTCTGGATGATTATAAATTGCCTATGAATATTGAGCTTCTGGTAATGAGAGCAGTTCCAAACAAGGTACTACAGCATGGTGGTGCTAGTTGTGTGAGGTTTTAGGGACTCGGTTGAGTCTTCATGGATGATATGGGAAAAAGTGATTGTCTGATCAGAGCAGATTAAATTATCTAGACATTCCACAGTTCTACTGATGGGCCATTGACACTCGATTCGACCATATTCTCTATTCCTGTCAGAACTCTTTCTAAAAGTGAAAACTAAGTGTCAAGACAGAGATGAAGCAATGTTAATTAGGTGAAATGAGGAATATTAAAAAAGCACTTAAGTACATTATGTAATATATTTATTTTCTTTCCTAAGAAATCAACTTTGGAATAAACTTGTATTCTTAATTGGTGAAATGCATGAAATAAATCAGGTATTCAAGACATATTTTTTGAAATAAAACTGTGAAATCCCCATTATTAAATTAGAACAATGGACATTCTCAGAATCATTTGTAAACCAAAACTGATATTTGACATGGAATTCAATTTTCCAAAGTTGAAATTGGCATGTGAAATGTTTATATATATATATATATCCCAGATTTTTAATTTTTAGCCTTCACTTTTAATACAACCAGGGAACTGGAGACTATATGGTATGCTAATCTGTTTCTACTTTTCTATATAGTTGAAGCAAACAGTAGGAAAATCCTAGGAGAGTTATAGGAGTGGAATTAACATGTATTACATTCTATCATCAAGCCTATCTTAAATTAGGAGGGTTTCTACTTCTTATAGAGACCATGCAGATGCAATCAACATTTATTTAATAAAATAAAATCATTGAACTTGTTTATATACTAATTTAAACCAAAAGTAAAAGAGAGAGAGAGAAAAATAAGAGAAAGAGGAGAGGGAAAGATGGCAGTGGAGTAGGAGGGAGCGGGATTGGCTTCCTCCAGCCCACTGGTGGGATATCTGGCTGATTTTCTGAGGAGCTGAGCGATCGCCCAGCTTTATTCCAGGAATATTGGCGACCAGGATTGTGCATAAAACTGAAAGATCAGCCAGTAGGGAGTCTGCTTCAGAGGAAAGGGACTCACGGGGAACCGGGAGGTCTTTGGATCCAGTTGCAGCAGCTTCCAGGTTTGATCCAGGATCCATGGGAGGGAGCTGGATTGGGGTGTGAGAGTTGCCAAAGCAGGTGCACGCGTCTGTTGGGAGAGCCTTGGTCCCCAGCAGTCCGGAGGTCAGTGTGTACGTGGGGACTGGTCGGCAGAGGCCAGTGATCCCAGCGGAAGGAATTGGAGATTGAACTGAACGGGAGACCCAGGCCCGGAACTCCGGGACCAGGCGCGCACCCGGCGAAGCCAGTCAGGGGCGGCTGGGGGTGGTGCCCGACCGGGCACCCAGGCCTGTGGCTTGCAAGCCACGAATCCAGAGATAAAAGCGGTCACAAACACAGGGGTACGGAGCTCATTCTGGGAGGGCCTGAGACACAACCCAGCCACTGTGATCGGAGACCTGCAGTGCAGACTCCCTCCGTGGGAGAAAAACATCGAACCGCACTGAAGGGAGACACGGACCTCACAAACTCTGACTTACGGTGGGGATCAGGCAGCATAGAGGAGGTGCTGCAAGCTCCTAGAAACTCCGCTGGAGGCAGGACAGCAGCTAAGAAAGAGTGCAGCCCAGGAAGAAAGCAGGGGAAGTCTGATATTTTCCCAGCCTGTCGCAGCCCTGACCAGA
>PVJI01027940.1:0-17099 GCA_004026765.1 Micronycteris hirsuta
ACAATCCTATTGTGTGGACATGTTTTCATTTATGATTAAATTTAACTAAAATGGCCAAGATTTCTACACTAAAAATTATAAAGGTTGCCAAAAATATTAAAGAATTTCAAATAAATACAAAGCTAAATTGTGTTAATGGGTTGGAAGGTTCAATCATCTTAAATTGTTAATTTTTTTCTCAAATTACCTATAGACTCACTATTATTTTCATATGAATCCCCAAATCTCATTTCCTTGTTAAAAACAAACACTATATATCCCTGGCTGGTGTGGCTCAGTGGATTGAGTGCCAGCCTGTGAACCAAAAGTTCAACAGTTCGATTCCCGGCCAGGGCAGGTGCCTGAGTTGCAGGCTAGGTCCCCAGTAGGGGGCGCACAAGAGGCAACCGATAGATGTTTCCCTCCCTCTCTCTCTGCCTGCCTTCCTTTCTCTCTGAAAATGAGTAAGTAAAATGTAAAAAAAACAAGTTCCGGTACACTACAAGTCTATAAGGTACTACACAATTTCTACTAAGTTATTCTTACATAATCTATGCTTTCGGTTGCTATTGTGAACAGTAGAGTTTAAATTCCATTTTCCAACAAGTTCCTTGTTCAGTATCAAAATAAAAACTCGTGCATCTCATATATCCTGAGATCTGACTAAAAAAAATCATTTATGAGTCTTAGGTCCTGTCTAAACAATCAGGTCCGTCTCTGTCTAAAACAATCAGGTCATGTGCTCGTAAACACAATTCTTCCTTTCCAAATCCATACACCTAAACCTCTGTTTACCCCACTATCCTGGGAAGGCCTCCAAATTGTTCTTACGTGGAGTTGGGCAGAGCAGAGATCCTCGTCTTGCTCCAGAGAGCAACAGGATTGCAATTAATACTCTATGAGTATGTTTCTGTGGGTTATTTTTTTGTACATGATTACAGAACTGGTCCAAAAGGTAACCGATTCAACCAGTAAAATCTTACAAGACAGTCTCAATGGTATCGCTCTGGCTGGAGAAGAACGGGATTCCAGAGAGCCCCTCACCCTAAACCCCAGCCCCATAGCCCTCCTCTATGACCCCAGAGCAAATCTGCAGAACCCCTAAT
This sequence comes from Micronycteris hirsuta, assembly GCA_004026765.1. Classification (NCBI taxonomy): domain Eukaryota; kingdom Metazoa; phylum Chordata; class Mammalia; order Chiroptera; family Phyllostomidae; genus Micronycteris; species Micronycteris hirsuta. Next base: position 1,086 of record PVJI01027940.1, read on the forward strand.
CCGACAGGCTTAACGAGATGGGGTGAAGTGGTGATAAACCAAAAAGGAAGAGACACAATGAACTCTTAGCTCTCGCTTCAATTACGTACCACGACCTTAACGTCTTCTAAAACAATGCCTTTATCACGTGCGTGCCCACCCATAAAAAAAATCCATGTCGACTCATTAATCCCGGAACTCACCCACGCCCAGTAGCTAGTCAACTGCATGCAGCTCAAATCCATTCAAACTCAGACTTCAAAACAAATCAGAACTGTGTGCGGATGTAACTTGAAGAATCAAACATCTAGCATTTAAAATCGGTGAGTGGCAAGGTTCACCCGCTTCCCATCGAACTCTACAGAGAAACCAAAAATGAAAAAACTTCAGCGGTGAGGAATCAGTAACTTGAACCTATAATGGGGATAGGAGATAACCATGGAAAACTAGAAAAGCACAAAGTATGAAAAGAAAATTGAGCCCTGGCTGGTGAGGCTCAGTGGATTGAGCGCCGGCCTGCAAACCAAAGGGTCGCTGGTTCGATTCCCAGTCAGGGCACATGCCAGGCTTGCTGGCCAGGTCCCCAGTAGGGGGCGTGCGAGAGGCAACCACACATGGATGTTTCTCTCCCTCTATTTCTGCCTCCCCTCCCCTCTCTTTAAAAATAAATAAAAAGAAAAGAAAATCGATACGCATGGCTGAATCGTTCATCTCGCCCAGCAAACATCTGTTGACGAAACAGGAATTCCCTGGGGGTAGGGACCACTGTCTGGTTTCATTTGCACCCACCGAGGTCTACTACCATTGGGCTAGGTAAGAGTAGACCACAAAACTTGATGTTGTGATTGAATCTTATTACAGAAAAGCATCAAGAATAACAGAGGAAAAGAGTCCATACAATCCTACGTGTGGCCCACACAGTCATTGGCTAATCACACACTTCAAAGATGTCCCCTCTACCTGCAATTCCACGTGGCCTCCTGTCTATCCCCACACCTTTGCCTTCAAGGTCCTGGATTGCCCCAGGCTCCCTCTGACCCCAGGCCCTCTACCCACACACCTTGCTACCCTCGAGACCCATCCGTATATTAAACTTTGTCTTGTTCTTATTTTCTTTTTTTTCTTTTTTCTTTTAAAGATTTTATTTATTTTTAGAGAGAGGGGAAGGGAGGGAGACAGAGAGGGAGAGAAACAGCAATGTATGGTTGCCTCTCACATGGCCCTCACTGGGGACCTGGCCCGCAACCCAGGCATGTGCCCTGACTGGGAATCGAACCGGGACCCTCTGGTTCCCAGCCCGCGCTCAATCCACTGAGCTACACCAGCCAGGGCGTCTTGTTCTTATTTTCATTCTGAATCACAAAGTGAGTCCTGCCAGCTTCAGACACGGATTCCTGTGTCTCTTTATACGTGTGAATGATGAGTTGCTTATTTCTCTACCTCTAGACCAGACCGTTTCAAGCTCAGCACTCTTGACATTGTGGGTCTGATCATCTTGGCTGTGGGGCTGTCTGGCGAGACAAGGGATGCTCAGAAGCATCCCTGGCCTCCACTCACCAGATTTATCAGGGGTAAACCCCAGGGAAGACAACACAAACTGCCTCCAGGCCTTGCTAAAAGCCCCCGTGGGGCAAAAGCGCCCCTGGGTGAGGCCCCACAGCCCAAGATTGCATCAGAAACCACGCCCGTTCGGTTTGTGTTCTAGTCCCAGGGTCCGGCACCATGGACAGCACCCAAGGGGCCCTCTTGACATTTTAGTGGCCACACCAACAGGGACTGGTTGAATTTGACAGCTGGTGACGGCTGAGAGAGTATTCTGGAATAGCCAGTTCAGATCGGTGAGTCTCACTGACCCACCTCTGGGCACTGAAATGGCCCTGAGGAAGAAACAACACCAAAGTGTCCCTGGTCCCCCCCCACACCTCGTTTTCTGTTCTTCCGTGGTCTGTGGCTGCAACCACCTCCAAACTGGACGGCAGAACACATTTATTCTTCACTCAAGTGCCTCCTGTGTGTGTATCACTGGGCAGTGGCCTTTCCAAGCGGAATGGAATAAAAAATCCCACAGCTCACGATCACATCCTTAAGAACTACCCACAAACGTTCCAAAATCTGGGCTCATACTAGAAGCGCGGAGCAAACCATCGAGTGACGTAAAAACACAGGATTGCGAAGGTTGCGGCCAAGAGTAAGGGAACAAGAATCGCATGCGGCATGGCGGCTAAGCACGCTGCGACCCGGTTTTCATTATTATAAGCAATCGGGACAGGTTTTACTGCGTCAGGTGATTCATCCCAATGAACAAAAGAATGTAGGAATTGTCTGATTCCTTCTTTCTCCTGTTCTCCAACTCATGGCTTCCTCAGTCGTAGGTCCAGACTTTCCAGATTCCAGAGCAAAGCGAACAGAACGGGCAAACACTAGCTGACTCTCCCGTGCGGTTCTCTCTCCAAATCTCTGCTCTCTTTCATGACTGCTCCCGTTTTCCAAACCCTTGCCACCAGGGCTCGCTTCAGAGCAGAAACACCCCAAAGGAGGGATCCCAGGACAGTGGGTTCAAACTCCAGAGCCGCCTGATGGATAAAAGTGTTCTGCTGCTGGTCGGTGAAGCAGCAAAAAGTCACTTTTCTGATGCAAAACCAGAGGATTTCACCCCCTCGGAGGCAGGGCTGTGGGCACCCCACGCATTGTTTACTGCCCTTTCTGCCTGCCCCGTGGGGAGGTATGATCCCAGCAGGGGAAGGGGTAGAAATGCTTTGGGGATGACAGTGACCTTTTGGGGATGAGAGTGACAGGTTTTACTGTGTTAGGTGATTAATCCCAACGAACAAAAGAATGTAGGAATAGTCTCCCTGATTCATTCTCTCTCCTGTCCTCCAACTCACTGCTATTTGCAAGCGGATGGCTTCTGCCGAGTCATGCTGCTCCCACGGCTTTGCCCACAGGGGCAGAGATCTCTGGAGAGAGGGAGGTGGCGGATGTGGTCGGGGGACAGGTGCCCAGAGGCCCGCCCTGAATGCCACATCCCGGCGGCCACCATACCCTGGGCGAGAGCCTCCTGCCATGACAGTAGGAGCCTCACACGGAAGGAGAATTATTGTTTCACGAGTGCGTGGCAAAAGGTCCATTTCATGATTCCGAGTGAGGTGTCCAGGTCACACTCATTATCAGGTAGGAGACTGGGGCCCAAACAGGCGGATTTTTCATGACCCCACGCCAGGGAAAGGGAAGCCAGGCTCTTGAAAAGAGGGAGGGCGTCACCTGCGCCCTTTGTATAACAAGCTGCAAAGGAAATGCCTGTTCCCTGTACCCGCCCCCTCCCGCCCTCCTTACCCTCAGTGTGATCGGCCACGGGATCCGTGACCTGCCGCCCACGGCCGTGGGAAAGTATTAAATGGGAAACTCCAGAGATAAACAGTTCCATGCGCAGCGAGACGAAATCCCACGTCTGCTGTTCCCTCCCACCCTTCGTCCAGGGTCTCCAGGCTGTGGACGGTTTTATTAGTTCTTGTTCATTCCACCCTTCGTCCAGGGTCTCCATGCTGTGGACGGTTTTATTTTATTAGTTCTTGTTCATTTCTCAGGCTGCCTACTTTGTACACTAAATGTGACCACAGGCGTGTGTAGAGGGAAAAAGCGTCTCGAGGATTTCAAACCATCTGAAGGTCCCAGAGTCCAAACACCTCTCACCCGTCAGCTCCCCACCTTCATCTCTCCCTCGGCAGCAGGGCAACCGCGGCCCCTGAGAGGCGCCTCCAACGAGACTATGAGAGCGATGAGTTAGCCCCCCGGGAAAAAATACACATCCCGTCTTGTCCCCGACTCAGAAAGGTGTTTGGTCGCGGGAAAAAATACACATCCCGTCTTGTCCCCGACTCAGAAAGGTGTTTGGTCGCCGCCGTCGCTGCCAAGACCAGAGGCAAGAATCAAGCCCAGAGTCACCCGTGGGCATCTCTGAGCAGGACAAAGAGGGACCATTCCCCAAAGTGACCGGCGTGTGGCACGCAAGCACGGGTTCAGTTGTCATCACAGCGCCAGCCGCCGGCACCATGTCTGCCACGTCTTTGATGCTCAGGACTTTGTTTTTAAAGCCAGCGGAAGGAAGGGCAGGATTGAAAGGGGATGCATCCTGCACCGCTCCGGTGTCATGGTTGATAAAATCAGTAACACCTAGCATTCAGGAGGACCCTCCCACGAGCCAGACACCGTGCCAGGAATTTACATCAATTATCTCATGAACTTTTGCACCAGGTCTGTGAGGTGGGTGCTGTGATTACCTCCGCTTTTCCCACCAGACAACGTGGAGGTTTGCAGGACGTGAGAAACCTGCCCAACGCCACAGCGTCACCCAAGACTGGACTGGATGCAAAGTCTTTCTTACACAAGGCTCTTAAGGGAGCTTATTAACCAGGTTTTGCAGCCTACGCCACCGCATTATGAAGAGAAAAGAGAGATAAGCACTTTTAGGACAGCAGGCAGCAGGCAAGAAGAAAGAAAACACATTACAAAGCAGGAAGAAGAATGAACAAATCCACTTACTTGGTTCTGTTGGATAGAAGCCTGAGAAATTTTAGAGAGCGCCGTGGTTTCTGCATCATGTTCAATGAAAACTAATTTCTACAAGAAAACCCTGAGTCAACAAGTGTGGCTCCTGTTTCCTTTTGTTAAGTCAGTCTGAAAACACCTAAGTCTATTTTCCAATGATTGACACAGCTTCGCCCCAACTTTTTCCATTCGAGAGAAAATCCTGCTTGACAGCTCAGGCCACTGGAAAAAAGAAATCTAATTGCAGTAAAAAGTTATTATGCCAAAGGATTTCAGGTGACAGACATCTGACTGCATCTGAATCCACAGCCTGGATTTGAACGCATGCTAATTATTCTAGAGTATTCAAACATTCTTTCTGTTGGGATTATCCCATGGCGAAAATCCGCTGGGTTAGGATGTCTCAGTACACAGATGCTTCCCAAGCTCAGTTCAGGACTTGGAGATTGTCATTTTGTCATTCAAGGAAGGGTATGTGGAAGGCCACGAGAAAGACGCACGCCACCATAAGCGAGCCACATCAGCGTCTCATGCAATAAAAGCCACAGATGGCGGTAATTTGTTGACCCACAAGTTAACCATCCCAGACAGAGACACAGCAAGATGTGCAGAGCAAATACTCTTGGAACCAGAAGTGATTCATTTTTTTTTTTTCTCTATGACATCTGGAAATAGTCTGTTATTATTTATAGAAATAGCGGTGCTTCCAAACCAGGGCAGGCACAGAATTTTCCACTCCATTTTCTGAATGGCCACCGACGTTCCTTCTTTGATCAAAGTGTATTTACCTTCCCTGAAATCGCCGCAAAAATTGGGGACGGCGTGGAGAGAGGATAAGCAGCTGTGCTCACGTGGACAGTGAGGCCGGCCTAGAGCTCAGCCACTCGGGTCGCCCATGGCGGGATTGCCCCCTCGCCCGGTGCTCACAGGGGTACTTCCCCATCACCAGGATTCTCCGTCAGACGTTGCGTGCAGATCCAGCCAAACCCAAGGGAAACTCCTTTGAGATCTGGCTTCCCATTCGAGTGGGAATTTTATGGCAATTAAGAAAAAAATGTCGGCATGCGCAAACACTTTCGCTTTAGCAACTGAGCTTCTGCCTGCAGATGAGAGAGACGGTGGGGAGGGAGTGCAGGAAAAACGTCCTTGGTTCAGTTCAAGGATGACAAATGCATCCAGAGACACGGAGGAACCCCACGCTCCCTCCTCTCTAGCCAGAGGCACGAAACCGAGAGCCAGGTTCTCCATAAGCCATTAAATATAAATCACCTGTCAAGATATCTGCTGACGCCCAGGAAATACCGGATAAACTGATAGGAACCACTTAGGAGCCAGCCAGGAGCAGAGAGCCTGGAGAGAAGTAGAATAATCTATTTATTAGAAAGATGAATGGCCCAAACAAATATAAGTATATGAAATCTCCCCCACTGGATGGGGGAGAGGATGATCGCCGTAAGAGATGCAAGGGCCGGCTCACAGGATGGGTGGGGAGCAAAGAACGCGGCCCAAAACCGTGTATGTGAGCCAAAGGGCAGTCATTTTCCCAAAAGGCATCCGGCAGAGATGTGGGGAGAACATGCCAAAGGATAGAAGACGCAAAGATGAATATCACGACTCATCTATGAAAATACTCATAAAGAAGGACCAACAAACGTGAAATGGTAAGAGGAACATTATTCAAATTCATGGAAGAGAATTTCCAAGAAGCAGAGAAAAAAGCAAGGCTTATCATGGGAAGAACTCGCTAATAAAAGAACAGAATTATTTCGAGAAAAGAAACATACGGACCAATTATCATGATTTTTAAGAACTTTAAATACATGCAGGACATGCTTGAATTTTGCAGGAAGGAAAAAACAGAGTGTGTGGCAGAGACGTCGATGAAAGGGCTTTTCCGCATGAACGCGAGATGGGAAAAGCAATACAGGCAACAAGGGGCGTTTTCCTTCCAAGTTAAAGGAAGAGGAAGCTTGCCTAGAATTTTCTATCCCAAGGAACTACCTTCCAAATGAACAGGAGAAGGAAGAAAGAAAGATATTTTTCAAGTATTAAAAGTCACCAAGTTAAATCCCCTTTCAAAAACTCTTGGACTGGGAGTATTGAAAAAAAAGAAAGAAGGAAGAAAAAATCTGCAACAGTGAAACACGGAAAAGGTCAGCATAAAACATCAGTAGTCTCGAAAAATTATCATCTAAAATAATTTCAGAAGTTCCCTGGAGCCATTAGAAACCAGCTGGGTACGGATGCATAGGGAGGGAGAGAGAAAAACAGGTAGTGTGGGCTTGGGGAAAATTAGGGATATTGAAAAGTACGATACATAACAATAACAGCAGATATGAGTCTTTCACCAAAATATAATGGAAAAATACAACTTTCCAATGAGTAGAGGACATTTTGATTTTTCCAACCTATGAGAAGGAATAAAAAAACAAAAGAGAAGAAACTAGTGCAGGGGCGGCCAGGTAGGAGAGGGTGAAGCGGGAATCCTGGGAGACAGAAGGAGACCTGACTTGTTGGTGAACACACCAAGCTCAGAGAATGCATTATAGAACTGTACCCCCGAAACCTATACAGCTTTATTAACTAACGTCACCCCGATACATCCAATACAAATGAGAAAGCAGGAAAGAATAGTGTCACCATGAAGTTGGCAATAGAAACAAAGTCACGCAGCTGAAGTCGGGAAAAGCCAGGACAAAAAATAAGAACGCAGCAGGCACGGAAAACCGAAAACACGGAACAGACCGCGCCCGCGAACTGGATCCTCACGGCACCTGTGGAAGCACGCGGAGAACACGCCCATGAACTAGCATCACACACGGCTTTGTTTACCTTGTTGACAACAGGCAATTAACACGAAAGGTTACCTGAACGTAAAGCAAAGTAAGAATATGAAATATAACGTGTGATCGAAGACATCTCTGGGGTGCAAACTCATATCAGACAAAAACTCACGCGTGTCACCACTGGGCGCTAAATATTGAGAAGGAACAGGTGATGTAACAGACATCACTGACTCGCTGATGTACGTCCCTGGGGTACCGTCTCGCAGTCTTTAAAAAGTTAATAATACACTAGTACCACTAATATTATTTGCTATAACATATTAACTTTTAAATATTACTATTTAATAGCAAATATTATATGTACTCTGCACACATATATTATTTATATTTACATATACTATTTAATATATGTATATACTTTCCATGCATATAAGTATTACTATTTAATAATATATATTATAGTTTATATACATACATATTTTATTAATAGCAACATATTTACAATTTATTTATAATTGTATACTTATAAATATTCATAATATGAAGTGTTTATATAATATATAATCTACATATTTATGCCCTGTGTGATATATTTAATACTTAATATATTTTATATAATACATAATCATCTTTATTTTAAAATATTACATTTGTATATCATGATATATATAATATTCATAAATGTTTAAGATAAAGGAAATGTAAGAAAAACTATGACAAGAGATTAAAACACCGCATTCTTGGAAATGATCGACTGGAGACCAAAAAACAGAAAGTAATCAAGATACCGAATAGTAGAGTAACCGTGTAAGTGTGACTTGAGAGAGAGGTTTGCAAATCGGGGGCCCCAAAATGCACACATACATCAGTAATATGCGTCTGCCTGCGGAGATCCATGTGCGTGTATGCTGTATAAGCACATGCCACATGCTTACAACATGTACCGTTCATGACTGGCTCTTTACACAAGTAGCATCAAACAGTTGTATATTCAGCCCACTGGTGTAGCTCAGTGGATTGAGCGCGGGCTGGGAACCAGAGGGTCCCGGTTCGATTCCCAGTCGGGGCACATGCCTGGGTTGCGGGCCAGGTCCCCAGTGAGGGCCATGTGAGAGGCAACCATACATTGCTGTTTCTCCCTCTCTTTCTCTCTCCCTTCTCCTCTCTCTAAAAAAAATAAATAAATAAAAAAGCTTAAAAAAAAACAAAAAACAGCTATTCTTGACCACGAGTCATCAGGATTAGAAAGTTATCATCAAAACCATGCCACAGAAATATGTGAATATGTGTGTATACATGTGCACACGCGTGTGTGCATGCATGTGTGTGTGTTTGCCTGTGTATATACACACCTTTACACTACAGGAAACACCACCAAGTACGTGGACTCCGATGGTAATGTAGGTGCCACCTGTGAAAAGCGGACGGTTGAAGAACTCCTCACAGAGATAATGAAAACTTCAAAGGCATTGACAAGGTAACGAGAAAGATCGCAAATCAATAAGCAGTGGAAGCAAATCAAACAGCCAGAGTAACAGAAAGAAATTAGATTCGAGCAAATTAGAAAACAGCGTATGATTAAGATAAGAGCAGAAAGCTGTGAACAAACAGCAGAGCAGGGCTAATGAGGAAAGATCGTTTATTGAAAAGCTTAATAACATAAACAAACTCTGGCGAGGCTGATCGAGCAATGTGGAAGAACAATGAAAATAAATAAAAAGGGTTGGGAATCACTTTAAATAATCCCAAATAAAAATATAAAACATTGTAATGATAAAAGCACCGATGTTAAAAACTCTAAATAAATATTTCAGAGAAACAATAAGAAAGGGATACAAACAAATGGATTAAATCAATTAGCTAACAAGTACCAATAATAGGTAAGAGTCATATAATGTCTCCCACATAAGAACTCACTGGTCCAGAAAATTGTCAGGCAATTTTTACGAATCATTCTTATTCACATTTTGTTCAGATAAATATAGAATTTTTACTTATTTATTTTTAAAGATTTTATTTATTTATTTTTAGAGAAGGGGGAAGGGAGGGAGAAAGAGAGGAAGAGAAACATCCATCTGTGGTTGGCTCTCATGCGCCCCCTACTGGGGACCTGGCCCACAACCCAGGCATGTGTCCTGACTGGGAATCGAACCAGCAACCCTTTGGTTTGCAGGCCCACACCCAATCCACTGAGCCACACCAGCCACAGCCAGATAAATACAAAATTGTTATGAAAAAGAAGCATAAATGTTTATGTAAGATTAACTTGCATAGCAAAAGCAACTGAAGAGGGTACAAGATAGGAGACCCAAATTTAGAAATGAAGTCAAATTCAAATCAAAACCAGAAATCAAATTCACTTGCAAATGTAGATGAAGACATCTTAAGTGAAAAACTAACAAACCAAACCTAAGAAAGTAATGGCATTTCTTTTTTTTGAAAGTTTAAATTATGATCAAATTGGGTTTTGTTTCCAAAAATGGCCTAATAGAGAAAAACGTCCATTATGATATTAAACCAGCTGAACTAAAAAAAGGAAGGGAATCATAGGGCCAGCCATTGAAATGCCAAAAATTATTCAGACAATAGTCAATGGTTATTTATAATTTTAAAAAAAGGTTCAAAACTTAAACAATTGGCCATTAAAGGTAGTATTTCTTATCTGATTATGGCTGTTGGCCCCAATTCTCTAGCCAACATTACGTTTATTTAAGAGTATTAGAGCTTTTTTCTATGAAATCAAATAAACGATGTCACTTTGCTCCATACACCTCAATACAGCACTACATGTCCCGGGTCATAGTAATGACTCAAGAATTTAAGGTACTGAAAATGTAAATATTCAAAAGAAGAGAAAACGGTCCCTATTTCTAGAACCTACCATCGTTTTTACGGAATCCATGCAACTTAATAGATAAGCCACTAGAAATAGCCATACAAAGAGATTGCTGAATATGTCATCAAAGGATCAAAAATCAACACATAATATTTATACCAGGAGCAGGAAATAACATGGAAAATAAGATACTATTTACAAAAAAAAAAAAAACAAAACAAAACCTAAGTGAACACAATTTTCACAAAGCCAACATTAGCGCTACGGGACTCCAGCGTAGAAAATGCCAACGTGAATTTGGCAAGGTGACTGCTCTCCCCAAATGCACCTTTCCGGTCCACGCAGCTCCCAGCAAAGACGGCGGGGTTTTGCAAATCTGACCCATTGATTCTGAAGTATATACGAAAGGAGATACACAAAGAGCAAGGACAATGTCAAAGACGAACACAGGGATCGACTCTATTTGACTCACCTCCCTCAGGAAGAAGAAGGGCCCATTAAAAAACGCAGGATGCCCTATACGCGGTTTTGGTGCATGTTAGAAGATTGTACACGGTGATTTTTCAGCTGGCCCCTTTCCAGTGTCCTCTCCTGCCCCCAAAACCCACGGGGACGCACCCTTGCCTCTGGGTTTACCTCGGTTTCACTCAAGGGAAGTACTAGCAAGCAATCCTCAAAGCAAAGGAGAAAATGGCCTGTATATGACCTCAGTTCCTTCCTGGGCAGGTTCTATCCGGACAGCCTCAGTGTGCAAAGGTGACTTCCCGTGAGGATTCCCTAATGTGACTACCCCAGGCTCCTTCCTATAGCCTGGTCCTGTTTTTAAAATATTTTATTTATTTATTTTTAGAGAGAGGGTAAAGGAAGGAGAAAGAGAGGGAGAGAAACATCAATGTGTGGTTGCCTTTCGTGCGCCCCCTGCTGGGGACTTGGTCTGCAACCCAGGCCTGTGCTCTGACTGGGAATTGAACCTGTGACCCCTCGGTTTGCAGGACGACGCCCAGCCCACTGAGCCCCACCAGCCAGGGCCTGGTCCCATCTTTTAATATGCCTGTTTGTGCCTCCTGTCTCCCAGCACCCATGACAGGAAAAGAACAGACTGTTTACATAGTATATTGAGGATGTGTGGTCACTGTTCACAGAAAAATAACACCAGATCCCTACCTCACACCCTAAGTGAAAATAAACTCTGTGTTGATGGAAAACGCGCGGACAAACTCTAACGCACAGAGACAAATATAGAGGAGTCCGTTTTTGTCACCTTTGAGATGGCGAGGATTTCTTCAATATGTCCTAACGTAGAAAAAGACGTAAGGTGGAAAAAAAGCTGAGGGATCTTTTGCTACATCAAAACGACAACAGAGGGCATCAGAACAGGACAGCTGGGGGAAGGTAGGTGCAATGAATAAAGAGAAAGGCAGCTGATTGTTTCAACCAAAGCCTGCCTACCTCTGTGCCTGGCCCTCGATGAGCCTTTGGTGGGTTAAGAGAAATAAGACATACGTTTCCGTGGGGGCTGCTGTGCTGTGGAGGGCACAGAGCCTTCCGGCACGCTCCTGGGGTAGGGAACGTGCGAGAAAAAGCCGGCCAGTCCAGTGTAAGACAGTATGATGCCGATGTGTTCGTACGCACTCGGCATATTCCCCAAACCCCTCCACATCACACGATCATAATGGCTGGTACCCCATGCCTGTCATACTGTAACAAGTTCGAGGCTGTTAAACACTGTTGCATCCTTTTCTTTTCGCTTCCATAAGTGGCCGAAGATAAACATCCAATACGTTGTATCCTTCTGCATGTGTACAATTACCTCTGGAGGATAGAACGCCTTGAAGCTGGTGTGTTCCAGGCACACGTACAAGGCGTTTGCTACCCTGGCCGCGTTTTTGCTGGTAAAGCTGATGGCCAATGGCAAAGCCGCCAGGGATGCAGGGGTTGGCATTTCACCCGGCCCACGGCGAACAGGGTTTGAGAGACCCGTGACTACACGCAAGGGAAGAGAGAATGCTTCTGTAAAATGCAACTGCTGCAGAGAATATGGAAGCCCTCCTTGCAAAGAGCCAAAGGAACCGCAGGCCCAAGACTCCAGCTGAGATTCCCGGGAAGTTCAGCCACACTAATCAGCTACACTTTGCATGTTAGTGATTCGGAAGACTCACAGGGACGGACGCAAGGCTTGTCTGTCTGTAGAAGACCACTGCTGGTGGGTTTAAAGGGACAGTTTGTGCTGTCATGGGGCAGGAAAGGACTAAGGGACATAGAATCCACAATGCAGACAGGAGGTTTGTTTGCACTCTGGGAGGCAGGAAGGTATTTGCAAACAAGTTTAGTGGAAGCCACGCGCTGATGGTTGCTTTTCCCTCGGTGCATTTACTAGCTAAACAAAGACATATCCTTAATTGTTGTTTTTCCTGCAAAATACGAAATTCACAGACGCCTGACTGCACAGGAGCAAGGTCTTTCGGTTTCCCTGATATCTTGCAACACTCTTTCTTTCCAGGAACAGAGAGCTAATAGCGGAGGAGTTTCATCTGCACCTCAGGAAGCCCTGCTGACTTCCTGGGTCTCCCACAAGCGCAGGTGATGAGGGAGGATTTCTAACGCAACAATGAACAAAAAGTCAGCTAACCTTCCAGCATCCAGTGAGGCTTTCAAAACCAGCAAAAACGCAGAGCAAATACGAAACAAAATCATCTACAAACACACAAGCCTGACAACTTTAAAATATTGAAATATTTTTTTAAAACTCCTTTACTATTTTACTATCAAATGCATGGTTTTCCATTTCTATGCCAATTTTAAAAAAGAAAAAAATTTCCTACTCTTTAAAATATTTCCTATGGCCCATTATTTTTTCTTAAAAGGTTGATCCTAAATTTCCCCACAGTCTGTCAGAGAATTATGTTAGTATATTTTCCCCACAAGAAGCTGGAAATGGAGAAAAGTCCCCAATGTGAATATAAGGTTTTAGCTGTTGGAAAAACAAGAAAAAAGGGCATCCATTAGCCCTGGCCTGGTGGCTCAGTTGGTTGAAACATTGTCTGGTATACCAAAAGGTTGCAGGTTCGATCCCCAGTCAGGGCACACAGAAGAGGCAAGCAATCGATGGATGTCTCTCTCTCTCTCTCTCATATATATATATATAGATATAGATATATATCTATAGATATAGATATTTGAGGCATCTATTAAAGGCAAAACCTTGCCTAAGCCTGGATGCCCAGCTCTCTCTGCATTCTCAGGACTGTACGTTCACCATCCCCCGTGGAAGTCTGCTGCTGGTGGAATTAATTCCGTTGCACGCACCCCTGATAAATCACCGCAGCTGCATTTCCCTGGCTCCTCTCGGCGTCTGGCAACAAGGATGTTAACTGTGCATGAAAAATATATTAAAACTGTAAATCATCTCTAGTTTCCAGCAGGAGGGGAGAAACAAATTTAAAGTAACAAATCAAATGCTCTTTCTTTTGTCCGCCTTTGGCCAGAGGCCATTACATTAAAAGCACAAAATTGCAGGCTGTGTGCATCAATTAGGCCTGATTCTTCGCGTTCTGAATCTACTCGAGAACATACACAATGTATCACAGACCCCATGGTAACGGCCACGGACTAATTTTGTCAACAGTGGTGGGAGATTCTGTTCTCAGGGTACATGCTTTACCGCATTTTAATCTGCGGACGTTTCTTCACCAACTGTATACAAAAGGGCCCCAATATTTCTTTTTGATGTTTTTTATCTATGTCACGGCACAGGGGACAAAGAGCCTGAGGAATCGCCTGACTCTTAGTAATGCCGACACCCAACTATGTTAGACTCAATGCCACAGTAAACAGATGGCTTTTTTCTGCAAAGGCTAAAAAATTGATCTTTAGATATTTAATGGTTTTATCATCCCCTGAAGATATATGTTTACTGATTTATTTTTAGGTGGGGGGCATGGGGAGAGAGAGAGAGAGAGACATTCATGTGAGAGAGAGAAACATCGATCGGTTGCTTCCTAGACCGAACCTGCAACCCAGGCATGTGCCCTGATGGGGAATTGAACTGGTGACCCTTTGGTTCGCAGGCCGGCACTCAATCCACTGAGCCACACCAGCCAGCCAGGCTGGCCTTTGAATTCAGGTGTACCTATGGATAGACCCTTGCAGTATTGCTACAGCACTCAAGTTCAGACACCAACAAAATTTTTTTCACCACCTAACCAAGGAGACAGAAAAAACCACTCACTGTCTTTAGCATGTAGACTTATTCCTACCAGAATTGAAAATAAGTAATTGGTCTTGGCCAGTGTGGCTCAGTGGATTGAGCACTGGCCTGTGAACCGAAAGGTCCCCAGTTCAAATCCCAGTCAGGGCACACGCCTGGGTTGCGGGCCAGGTCCCCACTAGGGGGCGCATGAGAGGCAACGAATCAATGTAAGTCTTGTCCATCGATGGTTCTCTCCCTCCTTTTCTCCCTCCTTTCCCCTCTGTCTGTCGATAAATAAAATCTTAAAAAAAAATAAAAAGTTATTGAGACAAAGGTCTCCTTTGGTCTGGTTGAAGGACTCCATTTCCTGACAGACTCGCTGGCCCAGGCTAGGAGCTCATCAAATCCATTCTCACTTCTTCGATGGCTCTGCCTATAGCTGAACACACACACTTTTCGTGGTCAGAAATTCCGGCCGCGGGCCAAGAAGACGTAGGGGCCAAGCACCTGTCTGCAGAACCAATCAAATAACACCCCGGAGATGCTGACTCAACGCCGGGGTGAGCACATCGGCAAGGAACGGGCCGCCTGCGTGACGACTCTCCAAATGCAAATCAGAGCTTGTCATTTTACGGCTTAAGAAGGGTCCTTCCTGGGGCTGCAGGGCCCACACGTCCGCCTTCTGTGGCCCCTCGGGGTTCCGTTGCAGTTGGGGGCCAACCAGCTTTTGCAGGAACTTGCCCGATGGGTCCTGACTTTCCTGCACCTGGAGCGGCTGGAGCCCAGGGGGTCGCTGAGTGCCGCACACAGGACAGCCCCTCACGACAGGCCATGCCCACAGCGCTGAGTGAGCCCACAGTGACAGAATGAGACCCAACAAACATCACACACACTTCGCCTTCACCGACGGTTTAGGGGCGTCTGCATGTATTCATTCTTGTTAAAGATATTAGACCTAGGTGTATATGTATTCCACATATTTAGGGGTTTTTTGTTGGCTATCTTGCCACAGAGTTGCATTAAAAATCTCTGCAAAGCCCTGACCACTGTGACTCAGTGGGTTGGGCGTTGCCCCACAGAGTCAAAGGCCACAGGTTCGAATCCCCGTCAGGACACTGGCCAGGGCTGTGGGATTGGCCCCTTGTCGGGAAACGTTCAAGAAACAACCGATCGATGACTCTCTCTCACATCAATGTTTCTCTCCCTCTCGTTCTGCCTCCCTCTAAAAATAAGTCAATAAAATCCTAAAAAAAAAAAAAAAAAAAGAAAGAACACAGAACAAATCCGTGCCAAGATGACTGGCAAGACACGGTTCCAGGAAGAGCTGAGTGACGTCACACTCCTGTTCTAGGCTGAGCTGTGCAGACGGCCGTGGACAGGAGGTGCACAGAGGCCATCAATTCCGCACGCTGACCGGGCACGAAGCACGCACACACCAGCCCTGAGTATCTACCAATCCTCGGGGCACCGCTGTGCTAACACGCCAGCCCGCCACGCGCGTCTCTTAATTTAATTACCTACAGATACACTTTGTGCCGAGTTGATCTTGGAGGTCACGTAGAGGTCTAGCCAATAGGGCCCTGAGTTTCTTGCCTGGGTTTCATGATTTTTTTTTTTTTGGTTCCTTTTTTCTAATGGCAGGAAAAAAAGTACTGGCTTCTATGTGGTGTCAAATGTTT